>PVIR01001848.1:0-113218 GCA_004026965.1 Petromus typicus | reverse complement strand
AACAAGGCCCCAGGCAGTTGTACCTTATTAATGCTGACAACAGGAATGTGAATGTGAGGCCACAGCAGCCGGCTACACGAGCAGTGCCAGCCACCAGCCAGGAGCGCAGGGATTACTGCAG
This sequence comes from Petromus typicus, assembly GCA_004026965.1. NCBI lineage: Eukaryota > Metazoa > Chordata > Mammalia > Rodentia > Petromuridae > Petromus > Petromus typicus. The sequence continues at coordinate 113,097 of PVIR01001848.1, read as the reverse complement.
CCCAGTGGCAGGAGACGTAGGTCCCGTTCACCGCCAAATCCTTCTCAAACATCAAGCTGTAAACACATCATCCCCCCCCCACACCCCCCACACCAGGAAGGGCAGTCAAAGGGACATTCCGGAAACAGTAGAGGAATCGGGAATAGTGATTAGTGGGTGCGGGTAGGAGCACCTTGGGGAAATATCCAACGTGAACAGGCTGTGGCTGCCCTGTACGGTTGTACAAGGTGTGCACTGCGCAAGATTCCTGGTTGAAAAGGTTGACTAGGGGCTGACGTTCTGAGCTGAGCTCTGCCCATCAAGCCAATGTTTAGCACGGAGTACTATCTACCTTGAGTGAAGCCCATTTTCGCTCCAATCCAGCCACCCAGATGGTGAAAGGCTTTCCAATAAGAATGCTATTTTCTACTTCAGCCGCCCAGGAGGATCATCTTTTTCTCATTTGTGCAAAGGCACCTCAGCTGGAGGGCAGAGGCGAGCACACTGTTTAGACAGCATCCAACTACAGCACGTATGTAGAAGCATGATGCCAAGGGTCTCGGTTCTTGCACTGGTTGGACAAATATGGTGGCTGTGGCCAAGGGCAGCAGAGGTCTTGTTGCAGCAAGGTGGGGTGAGGGAGGTTGGAAGGTCCAGTGTTGTTGTCCCTAGGAGGCCCCAGTTTGGATGTAAGTGCCATCTCCGGGTGAGGGCATCGGTGAGCTTAGGGAAAAGGGTGGTGAGACCAAAAGAAGCAACCGTCCATTGTCAGGCCACTCTGCATCCCAGCGCCGGCCCACATCGTGCTGCGGCGGGCCTTCGACTTTCAAGTAACTCCTGTAATTACCTCGCGGACAGCGCAACTACATTACTGCTCTTTCGCAGATTAAATACATGACTTCACTAAGCGCAAACATTTTAAATATGAAATAATTTTGGCATTCTCTCTCTGGAGCTTTCCTTACTGATGAGAAAAATCCCGGAATCCTCAAACATAAAAATAGCCTGAAGCTTTCTTTATATTTGAGGGGTGCTAGCATGACAAAGACAGTGGTATTTTGCCTGCCTGGCAAGTGCAAGGTCCGAGTTCAATTCCCAGTACTGAAAAAAAAAAAAAAAAGAATGTTCACTCACACCCTTCTAGTCAGCCGTGGCCAAAGGCTCGCAAAGGAAGTAAACATTGGACCAGAAGAACTGACGACACTCTCTTTATTCAGAGATTATATGATTGTATATGTGTGTAACTCAAATAAATCTGCCCTCGAGAACTGCCATAAAGGTTCAGCACAGTCATAAAATACAAAATATATAAAAAATTCAATTGCAGAAAGTAGCCATATAATGAAAAGCTAAAACTATGAGTCTTCAAAAGAAAACACAGGAGAATAATTTCAAAAGCTTGGCAAGGAGTGTTTGAGGGCCCCCAAAAGCATTCATCACAAAATAAAATAAATTGGAATCCATCATTATTTTAAAAAGGTGTTCATCATATATTATCAGTTAACAACAGGCAAAATCAGAGCCTCGAAAAAAATGTAAATTGGAGAAAATATAATAGGATTCATATGCAAAGAACCCTCACAAGCCAATGATAAAGTACAAATGACTCAGTAAAACTTAGAAAAATGTTTGAATATGTTACGATTCATGGATGGGTAATAGAAAATAAAAGGTATTCAATGCGATTAGTCCTCAGAGATGTTCACATCGAAACCCACGAAAGCACCCTGCTCATTAGAATAGCGCGATGAAGCCTCACAGCCGCAGAACGGCCACAGCGTCAAAGGCAGCCGCACCGCCCACTGGTGAGCAGGTGCTCATTGCTCTCAGGAGCGTAAAATGTGCTGCTCTGTTGAGAAAGTTTCTCACTGTCTTAGACCATTAGATGCGCACCAGCCCCGGGTGCACACCAGCAGTCTCGCTCCTGATCATGCATCCAGGATAGACGAAAGCACAGAAGCACACAAGAGCTACTGGAGAGTGTTGGCAGCTTTACATAGCCCCCAACAAGCCACATGTTCATCAAGAAGAGAAAAATAGGGCAGTGTGGATAGCCACAAGACAGGGCACTGGTCAGCAATGGGAAAAGGGCACAGACAAGAACAAGAACCCACCGACCTCGTGTCAGTTCACACAAGCCAGACACGAGGCAGCTTTGGCTGCACTGTGGCTTCACCGTGTGTGAAGTTCAAAAGCAAAATCTAAGGTGATGCAATGCAGAGGAGCAGTTGTTCTTGGAAGTCGGGTCACAGCTAATTGCGGAAGGAGCAGAGGAAGCCTTCTGAAGCACGGAACACTGTCTCGATCAGGGTCTATCCCTCGAGGATATGCACACTTATGAAACCCCACTGATTCCGACTTCACGCCTGTGCTTGTCGGGGTTTGTAAACTGTGCCTCAACTGTTGTAAAGCCCTCGTGCTATTTGGCATTAGGTTCTAAGGATGTGAGAGAATGCACCCCACCCACTTCTGGGGAGAGTCTAATCGCAGCCCCCGGGGCAGGCTCGGCACTGCCTGTCACCGGGCCGGGGCCCACCTCTCCAGCCTGTCCCTCCCCGAGCATCCTGCAGTGCCTTCACGCAGAGTGAAGAGAACACGCAGACAGAAGTTCTTTGCAAAATCATCAGTGATCACAACAGACTAGAAATATCGTAATAACCCATCCATGAAGGAACGGTGAATAAATTATTGTTCTGCTGTAATGGAAGATAATGCAAATGTTAAAATAGCAAAGGAGGTCACCTCGCCGTGCGCTCGCATGAGGGGACAGTCAAGATGCATGACAACTGCTCTACATGCAAACAGTGTAGAGGAGAGCTTATAGTATTCTTCTATCAGTGAGAAATAAATGTGTGCATGGAACATATTTTGAAAGGTACATAAAAAAATCAGACACGACTGTTGCCTGTGGGGCCCGAGCTGTCGCCGTGCCATACACTGAGCATGGGAAGAATTAGTATCTCTGTAATTTTTCTTTTATTTATGAGGATTTTTGTTTTACATTGTTTTGTTGGATTTGTTTTTTTAAGTGATGAGTATTATGTAAATTAAGAACGCTGTATAAAGCAGTAAAAAAGAGATGTATGTCGGCTTCCCTGGGACTTGACCAGGTTCCTGCCGGACCCCCATCGTGGGCTGTCCGGGCTCCTTCTGCAGCCCCTGCTCACGGTCTTTGTCTCCCCCCAGCCCAGCCCCTGCCTCTGCCTGTTTCCCCTTCAAGACTCCCCGTGCTTTCCCACCAGCACCACCCTTCACTGCTCAGCAGGTAAATGATTAGATTTTTCTGGCTTTTTATTTATACCTGGATTTTCCCAATCAAAACAGAGCAGAGACTGCATCTAGCCAAGCCAGATATATGCGACAAAATGAGACCGTGAAATATCCTTGTAATTTTCAGATGCCTTAAGACATACACTCTTAATTATTTAGTAGATTATAAATGGCCCAAAGCTTTAGTCCGGCTTTGAAATATAACTTTTTAACGAGCGTGCATAGACAGTTTGCCCCTAGCCCCAAAAGGAAACATAATTGTGGCTCTCTGATGAATAGAGGCTGGGCTCCTGGGAATAGCCGTGCAACATTAATGACAGCGTCCTGGAGGCTCTGTAGCCACTCCAGGGGTAGAGCCTCCGCTCAGAGCTTGCTCTGAGATCCTGCAGTCAGTAGTCTGTGGAACAGACGCGGGGAGAGAACTACAGAACCCGCTCTGAGGCCTGGTGTGCGACCGGCTCTCTGGGGGGCCGTGAGCTCCAGCCACTTCTCTGAGCTCCAGACCTTCTCCGCAGCCCTAAGCAATCTCTGCGGATGTGGCAGCAGTATTCAGGACTCCAAATGTCTGCAGTTATGATATTTTGTTTATTAAACCACATTTCATAATAAAAGACAGAAAAATAAATAACAAGGTTTTACCAAAAAAAAATTATTTTGAATTGGATTTTAAAAACAGCAAATACCACATTGCTACCATCTTTGCTGTTTTGACCATGCTGGTACCATCAAGAACCTGCCCTAATTAATCAAAATCTGGATATTTTTTAATTCAAAATTTTATTGGTACATTATATATACACATCATCATTGTATTCTACATTGAGAGTTTGTTTAATGAGATGAGGTAATGAGTCAGCTCAGAGCCCTGAAGTGACAGAAATGGCCGAGAGGTCTCATGGAAAACTCTGCCGAAGTGGTCTGGGCTGCACCTTCAATCCACTCCAGCCTCCACTGCTGGCGCCAGACGTGCGCAGGCCCCACTCCAGAGAGAACCAGAGTCTGTGCTGTTGCTTCTTGTGATTTGTTCTGCAAGGTTAACCCGAGTATCCAGATTCCTGTGGAACACCTCTCAACGATCACACACCACCACACTTCTTAAGGCCAAACATAATAAATAGAATTTAAAGAAAAAAAACCACCGAGACAAGAATAAACTTGACAAACGCAGAACACAAATGGAGGAGGATCCGGTGACGGGCATGGGATGAGTCGTGGAACAGAGGAGAACTTAGGCACATTCGCTCCCAAAAAGAGAATGGAACAGCACAGCATTTTTGATGAACACGGTCTTGTCTGTACCAGCACGGACTGGAATCCAAGTTTGCATTTCCCTGTCTCTGTGATCTTCAAACTTGTGTATCTGCTTCTTTATCTGTAAATGCAAAACAGTGTGCATCCAGCAGGACAAGGCAAAGAATCAGTGATCAGTGCGAAAAGGCACTTAAGAGTAGTGTCCAGCCCAGAGGGAGTGCTCATTTACTGGATATTACAGTTCTACTACATGCTTTCTTCTCTCATTAGCCATAAGAGCCTGCTGCGAGAAACCCACACAGTAGACTTCTCAGTGTCTCGACACACTCTCAGCCACTACATTAAGAAAGAGAGCCTCCTTTTTCCCTATTGCATCATTTTCAAGGTCTGATCAGTGTTGAAGACCATTTGCAGGCTGCTCACTTTCAAAACAAAGCTGTTTATTCATTCAGCAAAGAAGTAGGGAGCATCCGGATGTGTTGGGCCCTGAACCGGACCTTCTGGAGGCGGTTGTTGTCAACAAGACATCGGATGAGAGCATCGACATGCTGGCTTGTTTACTTGTGTGCTGTGATGTAAACAAGTACATAAACAGGACAGTGTCGACCCACAGTAAAGGATCATTTGGGGGAATCATTTCCAGTAAGATATTCTTGCTCTATCCCAAGGGAGAATGTATGGAATTAGTTCACTGAAAAAGCTGAATCCTGACTGCTCTACATGAGCTCACTTGACACTTTCTTTCATTTATATATTTGCTCATCCAACTATTCATTCTACCAGTTTGTGTTAAGGACAAAGATTTGCTCAGTTTCTAAGCCCTAGAGAATCAGAAATGAATCGATTCGGTTCTGCACAGGACTTCCCACTAGATTATGAGAAGGAGCATTAATACCCATCTAAAGCCTGAATGAACACTGGAGGTGAAGCAGGAAATGTCTGGGCTCCAGGCACGAGAAACAAGGTGGACAATGAGTTGAGATGAAGGAGCTCGTGATGCACGTGTGATTGGGATGTGCGGTGAAGAAGGAACAGCAGAAAACAAGGCTGGAGAGATAGACAAAGGCCAGAGTCAGACTTAGGGACAGATACTGAGCAGGAAGTAAGCCTGGAGCTGCGGAGGGCAGGAAGGGCAGCATCTGAGAACTGACTTGGTTCAGCAATCCATGAGAGAGACACTCGAGGATGTCATTATCCGTCACTCACATCTCATGGACACACATGCACATAACCAGGGTCTCCCTGACTTGGAGAGGCGCAAAGGAAAATGAAGATAAACCAAAGCTGTAAAGATATCTTAAAAAGTGTTCAAGCAAGTTCCTTACAGGATTTGGAGATCAAATCACAAGACTGGAAGGTCAGGGATGACTTCCCTCCACTCAGAAGTAATGTAACCTCTCTCTCCAGTTAACCACCTTGGGGACACACTGCTGTCTCTGCCTCCATTACAGGAGTGCTCATCCTCCATCCTCATCGACTGACTCTTCACAAAACTATCCAGTTCTTCTGGAACTTTCCAGTTGTCACAACCATACATATTTTAAGGAGATGGGATTTTTTAACATTTGTGCTTCAGAGAGTCAGTGAGAGGTAAATTTTAAGGGGTAAAGTTCTGGTCAAGTTCTTAATATAGAGAGATCAATGGGTCACAATGTAAAGAATCATCTAGAAGAGATGAAATTATGGCTAGGACAGAGAAAATAAGAGACAATCCATGGAAGTCTGAGACTCTGATGGTGGAAGACTAGGGATACATAGACACTGAATAACACTGAGGCTGTAGAATCACCAAACACAGGGGCCACATCACATGTGAGGGGACAGAGAAGTGATCTCCCGTTGCCCCTGTGTTTCAGGGTTGGGAACCCTCATGGTATCTCATGGACCTTCCGGAGCTGGTTCTGAGAACACGGGATGGTAGGCAGACTCCACTACCAGATCAGTTCCTTTCTGTGTTGATCACAGCTCTTCCCGGGGATTAGCTCAGTATGTTTGATAAATATCAAGCTGAACAGTGCACTATGGGCCAGTTTACAATGCTAGTTTTTCCTCAGCACCATTTGGCAGGACAGAGACACACGCCCGGAAGCAGTGCCGTTGTTCTTGGTCAGAGAGATCAAAGAGAACCTGGGAAAGTGTGCAAGACGTGATGCTGATCATAGAGGGCAACACAAGCCATTCAAGAAATGAGGGCTTTTCAGCCCACCCACATTTAAAGACCCAATTCAAAAATGGGCATGCGAAATGAACAGATACTTTTCAGAGGAAGAAGTAAGCGCAGCTAAGAAGTATATGAAGAAATTCTCAACATCACTGGTCATTCGAGAGATGCAGATGAAAACAGCAGAGATTTCATCTCACTCCACAAAAAATGGCTGCTATTTCAGAATTAGCCAGCAACAAATGTTGGAGAGGCTGCAGAGAAAATGGAACCCTTCTCCACTGTTGGTGGGAATGTAGACTCGTACAGCCTCTGAGGAGATCAGTGTGGAGATTCCTCAAAAAGCTAAGACTGGAGGTCCCATTTGACCTGGCCATCGCACTGCTAGGTATATATACAAAAGAATTAAAAGATTCTTATCACGGTGACATATGTGCACCCATGTTTATAGCAGGTCAGTTTGTGATTGCTAAATCTTGGAAACAACCCAAATGTCCATCAACTGGAGACTGGACAAAGAAGATGTGGTTCTTTTACAGAATGGAGTATCACTCTGCCATAAAAAAGCTAGGACTGAGTCATTTCATACTCAAATGGATATACCTTCAGGATATCCTCATAAGTGAAATAAATAGGTCACAGATGTGTAAATATCATATCTTTTCTCTAATATGAGAAAATGAAGATGTAAATGAGTTCTAGTATATATAGTACATAATGTGAAATAGAAAATATTTAAAAGGAAATAGGGTATAAGGGTAAATAATGAGGGGAAAAAGAATGTGATAGTTTTTTTAAAAAGGAAACAGCTTATATATATATATATGGAGTGGGATATTGTAGGGTGGGCAGAGGAATGGGGAAAAATGCAAATCAACTCATCTCATATACTGGTACAAATTCTCAATGTTGAATGCAATGATGATATGTATATATAATGCACCAGTAAAGACTGGAATATTTTTTAAAAAGTGAATAAATTGGCTGTTGAGATGCAAAAGAAAGAAAGAGAGAAAAGAAATGAAGGCTTTTGTCTCAAGGATGAAAGGCAGAGCTGAAGCCCCAGAGTTCATTCTGGGCAGCGAGGAGACTCTTGGGAAGAAATAAGAGCTAACACTGTCACCCCAGGATAGAAGAGGGATCGAATCTCCTGGGAAGACCTTGGCCAGAGGACTGGGTCCAAATTCTTAATCACTGGGAGGAAGGGCTTTCTACGATGTCAGAACTAACTAACCAGGAGAGAGACGGGCTGCTGTGGGAGGAGGCAGCCCCTGTGCAGGAGGCCGTGTCTGAGGACGGCCATGAGCAGGGCCTGGAGCATCCGCGGAGCCCCAACAACCACTTTCCACACCCCCTCGGCAGGAGGCTTTCTAGCCGGCACTGCCTGGCCGCAGCTCTCCCTCCACTGACTCACCAAATTGCTTTGCTGTACTTAAAAGCCAAAGAGGAAAATAAACCCCAGCCCAAGAAGGAAGTAATTTTGGCATTAAATAAAAGGAATGTTTTTATCCTGCAATGAAAACGCTGTGATCCTGGAACACAATTTGCATAAACAGACAGTTTGGCTATAAACAACTCACCAGTAACTGGTATTTACATATAGAACAACTCAGTCAAAACCCAATTAAAGGCTCTGATGGATTGGGGATTGTCAAAACATTTAAAGGCTTCACAGCGGCCTGGCGATTTATACGCCTCAGTTGGACCAGAAGTTCCCGGTTTCTCCTCCATCTGCTCTGCCACTGCCCTGGGCCTCCCGCAGACTCAGTGACCCTCAAAACCCCAAGTTTGAAGGAAGGGGAGGGAGGCAGCTCTGGCAGAGCCGGAGGCTTGGGGAGGAGCCGGTGGAAGAAAGAATGGGGGCAGTTACTGTCATGCTACGAAGGAAAACAGCCCCCAGTGCTGCCTTGTTCCCAGCACAACATGGACACCTCGCGCTCATAACCACTTGATGTTCAGACATTACTGAGGGAAGCACCATTCTCCCCACATCACAGTGAGGAAGCTGAGGCTTTGAGGATTCACATGTCCATGTGAGATGACACAGATGGAAAGTAGCAGAACCAGGGACCTATCGGAACCCACAGCCTGCGGCACTGGGCCAGGTATCGATGCGGGGGTCATCTCATTTTAAAGGGTCCTGTCTTGGTTGCTGGTACCCTGTTTCGGAATGGACAGTGTAAAACTAACCAACTGAGGCCTTCTGGCAAGGTGGCGGAGTGCTGAGCAACACAGAGGGAGCCTCTCTGCGATTTGGCGTTTTTACACCGGAATAAAGCAGCACAAAGAGAAGGGAGGAAGTGGATCCCCAGGTCCCAGGAAAATCTGAAGGAAGAACTGACGTCCGTGAAGAGAGCGAGGAGAGAGACCCCAGAGGAGAGGAGAGAGAACACAAGAGCACTCTCCGGAGCCCAGACTCACTCACGGCGTGGGGACGACGGGCGGGACCTGCAGAAAGAAGCACAGTGACTGCCGGTGACCGGAGCCTCCGCAAAGAAATGTTTGCTATTAAAAAACAAACTGAACTGACTGCAGCCTGTCGTCTGACCACGCAGGAACAGCCCCAACCGCAGAACCTACATCCCAAAACACTCACCAGAACAAAACTTGAGGCCCTGAACGTCCTGAGGTAGAAACACAGAGATTTGCACACCATCTCTCTCCATCCAGGCACAAGCCTTTCTGCTTCGCATGGAGACTCAAACAGCTCCCCTTGCGTTGCCGCCCCTGGGAGGAAGCCGGTTCCGAGCGTACTCGCGCCCACCGATTGTGCTCTACAGAACTGGCCTGCATCCAGTTGGTTCAGTTTCACAGACCCTGTGGAGCACTTCCTGCCCAGCAGCTATTTGCTCGTGAGGGTTTTGTTCTGTCTCTCTTTGTCTCTTAAAGGAAATTCTTCATTTTTTCACCGACAAATGCTGACCCACATCCAGGATGGCCAATGAACAGCTGCCCTGTGTTTTGTAAATACAAGCTCCGTGACCGCAGCCCTGCTCACTCTCACCCAGGTGACGTCTACAGCTATTTCTCAACACAAGAGCAGACCTGAGTGCCTGCCAGAGATGGCTAACAAAACCTGTCTGGCCTTTCAGGAAAGGCTTGCTGGTCTCTGGCCTACATGGCTAAAGCCTTTTCCAACCTAAGAGTTGCTAGCTGCCTTATTTGTGGTGAAGGAAGAATGGAATTTCTCAGCCAATCCAAAGAGGATTCCAAGGCAGAGAGAAGGCGCCCTCAGAGTGGAAGGCATAGTGCTCCCGAACTTCAGTTAAGAATCGATGAAACTGCCCCGTCCTCACAGCCTTCTTCCAGGAGACAGCTGTCTCCAGTTTATCCTCTTATCCTTCTCTATCCAACTGGACGTTCCGTCTCTTCCTCCAAGGAGCCCATCGCAGAAGAATGGGCCACTCTCTCCGAAGTGATCTCTGGAAAGTTAGAGCCACAGCTACTTACTGCCCAAGCAGGCCATGTGGGCCTCGCTGGCTTTCCTGGCCATTCTAGACATGCACATCCCTCCCCTTGGCTGTGCCTGAACTCTTAACTCTTCTTCAGGACCAGTCCAGGTGCCCTTCTTCCTCATAACACCATCCAAGCTTCCTGTAGTGCACAGCACTTCCTGACCACCCTGTTCCCGTCACAGCCATTTTGATCGCACCCTAGTTACAGCTCACCATGGTGTACTAGAACGTGTTATTTGTGGGACTATTTCTACCAGTGCATGGAGTGTTTCAAGGAGTTAGGAAGGTGACTGAATCATCTTTCCAAGCCTGGTCCAAGTTTAAAAATGATCCAGAAATTAAATAACTAACAGACTTTCATAAAGTTAAGACCCCCCCAGTCGGTCAAGGTAATTGATCTGGATCTGCCCACTTGGCAGTCTCACTGCTGGGCCTTAGTTCTCAGGGACATCCGACCTTTTCACTCAAGGTCCAAGTTAGATGTGTCCCCTGCTTTCTTTCACTTCCCTGAGTTTCTGCCAAGACTGATCTGCTGAATTCTGAGGAAGATAACTCAGGGGGAAAATGCCTTGGGAAGCCACAGACTAACAATAGACCCAATCTGCTACTTGTTCCTCAACAGGTACTCTTTAGTTCCCAGTAGGTAAAATGTAGACTTCCTGCCCCACAGAGCTGCGGCGGGCTGTCAAGAGTCAGTACAGCTGCATTCATTGTCCAGCCTGCAGGTGTTGCTCAGGAAATACAACTTCCCTTTGTGGGGATTTTGAAGGCAAAAGACCCGGCCTCACAGGCCACCTACCCAAGGACCTCCCTGCCTGACACCTGGACAAGTGGGTGCTCACCTTCTCTCGGACAGATGCCCTCACAGTGGGGAACGTAGTACAAGTCAGAATCGGGATCCACCAAAAACACGTGGACAAGCCATTCTGTTCATGAGGCACTATTGTTACTGTCTCTCTCACACACAAAGAAGAGCTACATAAACTAATATCCCCAAGATCGAAGCCCTGTGACCTGAGGAGGTTAAGAGTGCGCCACTCACCAGCGAGTTCCTGCATGAGACCTGGCCACTGCCCGTGAGCTCTGGCTTCCAAGTGGCTGCTTTTTGTGTCTCTTTCTTCACTGTGGAAAAAGTGCCAACTGTCAGAGGTAAAGGCCTCCAGAGTGTCGTCACGTCCTCATGACTCCCGCTCTCACCACACTCAACACATGACTGAGATTCTCTGGGTCATAACTGACAACACCTCTCAAAATGACATACAAAATGAATAATAACGATAATAGCAGTTCAAATAGTGACAATGATTCAGACTCTTTTCCTTTCACGGACCTGCAGGTCTAGGCCTAAGCTCTTAAGAAATGTGAAAGTCCAGACTGGGTGGTTCTGTGAGTCTCTGTCTCTTTCTTCTCCACTCCCTTCTCTTCTCTCACTGGCTTTAGCTTAGGCACATCTTCCCTTGTTACAGCTCCTACCATCAGGCCCCATTTTTATTACCATGAAGAAAGCCCTGGCACTGAGGGTCCTTATACCTCCTGGGTGAGCAGGGCCAGCCAGGAAGGGTGGCAGCAGTCAGAAGACTCAGATATCTCCGCCAGCACCTAACACTGCCAGCATCTAACATGGGGGCGCACGCCTGCCTCTGAGCTGGGAATGCCGCTGCCCCTCCACCAGCTGCACAAGACAAGAATGGAAGAGAGGTGAATGTTTCAAAGGAAAACCCAGCAGCTGTTACCAGAAAAGAAGAGAAACGGACACTGGCCAGTGAAGAGAAGCAAACCCCGCAGACATCCTCCTTGGTGGCTCTGCGGAGCTGCAGTTCCTACAGAAGAACAAGATGACAGCAAAATGCATACCACTGGGATTTACCAAACTGGAGCAAACACAGGGCTGTACAGCTCCTCTCTGCAGGATGCGCTCCGAGCTTTCAGTGTTTGAAGGACTCTGCTCCTCATTCGCTTGTTCCTGGGCCACAGGACGGGCTGGGAGAGCTCCAGGCCTCCGCTCTGGCCTCCCACACCCGGCGCGCCCAGAGGAGCTGTCCAGCAGAGCGGCGTGGGGCTGTGGCACCCAGCGGGGACTAACGGGGCTGGTGCTCCCCTCGTGAGTTTAGAGGCCCCTCAGCTGGACTATTCCTGTCTCCTCTTGTCTCCTCCATGGTGAATACATTCCCACACCCTGCTTGCAACAACCAGCTGTCTCAGCCACTCACATATTTCTCAGGGAGGCTCGGCAGAAAAAGCCGTGTGTAGCCCACTCCAGAATGTGGAATCTTCATTGTATTATCTCATAAAGCATCATGTTCGTATCATAATTTCCATCCCGGGAGAGGATTTGCCAAGTGAAGTCTGAGATGCATGCAAATTGCCCTTCTAAACCTCGGGGGACAATGTGCAGACTTCAGGAGCCGACAGTTTACTTGATAAATACCTAGTAAAGCTTAAATAATTATTGAAAGCAGACAAATAGAAGAGTAGAATGGCAAGAGATGTTGCGGGGATAAATCACACGGAAAAAGAGCCCAGGAATAAGGAAAGTGGCTTTCCGGAAGTGGGGTGGAGAGGCAGAGAGACCAGGGCAGAGGGAGAGGGGATTTGCTCCAAGGACCATTAAATTCTCAATGTCTGACCTTTCTCAGCACGCCTGGAGGAGAGTCGGTGCAGAATGCCACCTACCAGGTGTCTGACTAGCCAGCCGTGGAGGGGGCTCAGGGCTCGCGGTGTCACCTCACGTGCTCGGCGCAGCCCCAGTTCCAACCTGGAGGCTGCAGGAGCTCAGTCTTACTAGGTCACCACAGTGAGCTCGGCCCAGGCTCCCGGTCCTGGCTGGGCTGTGAAGAGACGCCTCACACCTTCCTCATGCATGGGATGGATGGGGGAGCAGTGCACCATGACAGGTGTTGGGGCTGGTGCCTAGATGTCCCCCACAGCCTCATGTGGTCACAGTCGGCTGCATCTACAGTGTGTGGCACTGGGATTAAGGCTGTGTGACCGCTAAACCAGTGCACTGCTAGGTTTGGCACCGCCCTGACCCCGGAGGTCTAGATAAGGTAAGAGGGCAGAGAGCCAATGTTAAGGCTCCTTTGCTGCTTTTGCCACTGAATGGGCGCCATGGACTCTCTCTCCTCTGCGATGCCCTCTGCCATGTACCACTCTGCCTTGGAGCCAGCCATGATGGATTGAAACCTCTGCAAACTGTGAGCTAAATAAACCTTCCCCTTTAACTAGGCTGTTGGGTATTTTGTGTCAGCTGCAAGAGAAAAGTTAATAACCCACCAATAGAAGCTTCGGGAATTCACAGAGCTTCCTCTGATCTCCATCTGGGGAAACTGTGGGATGGGGAAGACTTTCCAGAGGAATTAGCACCTAAGCTGACACCTGAGAGATAAACAGGAATGGGAAGACGATTTCTGAACCCCCTGTGCTGAGCGAGTTCAGCAGCCAGACCCGAGGCTTCAGCTCCATGCAAATGTAAAAGTGGGGTACGGCTCACTCCCTGGGAACATCCCCTTGGGCTCAACTTCTCACCCCCAGTTTCTGAGCCCTCCTAGCCATGGACCAAGGTGAGTTTCCTGATGCCCTTCATAGAAATGAGGACACTGAGTGACAGAACTGTTTGGAGTTGACTGTTGCCTAGGTAACCACAGACGGTGCTTTGGGTCCCATACTCCAAAGGACAGCACCCATGTAGCTGCAGCACAATAGCTGATCCCCACAACTCCTAAAGGACAGAATGTCTGGCTCACAGTTTCCAGGGCTTCAGTCCGTGTCTGGCTGGCTCCAAGGCAGAAAGGGCATAGCAGGAGGTCTGGGTGGCGGAGGGAAACTGCTTACCACATGGCGTCCAGGAAGCAGTGCAGAAGGCAGAGCCCACAACAAGAATCCACCTCTCCGGGGCAGCCCGGGTGGCTCTTCCAACCATTCGGCTGTGAGTTCACCACTGGGTGAATCCACTGATAAACACACACTCCCCTGACCCAGCCTTACCTCGGAGGCATGAGCCCTTTGGGAAACCATTTAGATCCACACCAGAGTGAATTCACCTTATGAAAACTTGTCAAGTGTCCATTTACAACAGGTGAACTTTCCTTTTATATAGTATGTTTCTTTAAAACTGTGTCTGCAGATGTAGGCTTAGTGCACTTTCCTCTGAATGATGTAATGGATAGTTATTTAAACCTTATTCTTCAAAAAAAAAAGAAAAAAAAAACCTGAATATCTGCCTGCTTTATGCAGTATGTATGTATTATTTTTATGGTCAGTTAAAAACATTTCCATTGGCTGTTGACCTTGTATCCAGTCACTCTAATGAATCTGGTCTAAGTCCTGAAGTCTTCTGGTGGAGTTTTGGGGTCTTCTATATAGAAAAATCATGTCATCCTCAAATAATGACAGTTTAACTTCTTTTCCTATCTTTATTCCTTTTATTTCTTTTTCTTGTTTGATTGCTGTTTCTATGTTTCCAGAACTGTATTGAACAAGAGTGGTGGTATTGGATATTCTTATCTTATTCCTGATTTTAGTGTGAAATATTTTAAGTTTTATTTTTGGGGGTTTTTTTACTGTTTCGTATGATGCTAGCTGTTGGTTTTTTCATCAATGGCTTTTATCAGGGTAAGAAAAAGACCATGTACCCCAGTTTTCTATAGGGATTTTTATCATGAGTAGATGTTGGATCTTCTCTAATGTTTTCTCTGCATGTATTGAGAGGATCATATGCTTTTGTCCTTGACTGTTAATAGCGTATCACTTTTATTGTTTTGTGTACGTTGAACCAACCTTGCATCCCTGGGATGAATCTCACTTGGTCAGAGTGTATGATCTTCTTGAAGATCCTCTGTATTCTGTTTGAAAGAATCTTATTGAAGATTTTGGCATGTATGTTCATTAGGGAAATGGCATATAGTTCACTTTTTCAGTTGTGTCTTTTTCTACTTTGGGAGTCAAGGTAATGTTGCTTCCCTAAATAAATTTGGGAGTATTGCTCTTCTTTCAATTCCATTAAAAAGGATTAGCTCTTCACTAAATTTCTTGTAGAATTCAGCAGTGGAACTGTCAGGACCTGGATTTTTCTTTGCTGGTAAGTTTATAATTATGTTTTCAATTTCATTGGCTAAAACTGGGTTATTTTATGAATTTTTATGTCTTCTTGGTTCAACTTTGCTAATTTATGTGTCTGAGAATCTGTGCATTTTCTTTATTTTCCATCTTCTTGGAGTTCAGCTTTTCAAAGTAGGTATTAATGACCCCTGGATTTCTGCTGGAACTACTGAAATTTCACCCTCTTAATTTATAATTGCATGGATTTGAGCCTTTTCTCTCTTATTCTTAATAAGGTTGGCTAAGGCTTTATCAATTTTATTTATTCTTTTAAAGAAATAACTCTTTGATCCATTGATTTTTTTCTGTCATTCTCTCAATCTCCATGGCATTGATTTCTGCTCTGATCTTTATAATTTTCTCCCTTATATGAGCTTTGAGTTTGTCTTCTTCTTTTCCTAAGAGCTTGAGGTTCAGCATTAGATCATTTATTTGAGTTCATTCTCTCTTCCTAATATGAATTTATCTGGTTGAACTTCTTTCATTTTGTTCCATAAATTCTGGTATGTTGTATTGTTTGATTTCTTCTTTAATTTTGTCTGTGACTCGTTGGTTGCCCAGGAGGGTATTATTCAATTTCCATATGTTTGTGAAGTTCTTGGAATTTCTTTTCCTATTGATCTCCAATTTCATTGCACTATAGTCTGATAGTATACAGGGGATAATTTCAATTCCTTGGCATTTACTTAGCCATGTACTGTGAGCTAACACACGGAGGTGAGGAGAGGTGAAGAAATGAAAGAACTAGAATTTCAATAGGCATAAGGACTGGTCATTTGTGTCATATATAAAGATGCAAACTAAATGTGTTGAGGAAGATGAGACATGGTGAATGCATTAGCAATGGACAGGTGCTGTAACAAATAGGCCCCATAATGTAATGACTCAGGCATCACAGACCCTTCTTCCATCAGTCTAGGAAAGGGATTTCAATTTGGCAGAGGGCTCTGCTCCACAATGACATCCAGCTAATATGTTCCTTTCTTCTGAAACAATTAGGAGGCCTTTCTGACAACACCATTTATTAGGAAAAGAAGTGAGGCACGGGGAAGCACACCATGGGGAGATTTCAGAGGCAGGGTTGAAAGTGGCTCCTAGCACCTGCTCATAGCCCACTGGAAATAGTGGAGCCTGGCCACATCCAGGGGGAGGCTTAGACTTCAGGTCCTGTCTGGACACCCACATGTCCTGCTGGGGAACAGGAGAATGGGTTTTACTGTCAATTGCACTTTATGCCACACTTAGGGGTGGAATAGCAGAAGCAAAAGAGGGAGATGGAAGGAAGAGAGAGGACTTAACTCCAGAAAAAGACTCAGGACAACAAGCCTCCATCCTCCATGACAGAGATCCGGGGCATGTGGCCTGCAGCCTTCATCTATCCAGGCTGTGCCGATGCTCAGAGCTCCTCATTCCACCGAGCCGTGGTTTGGCATGAGTGTGGCGAGGGCTTGGTCATAATGCAGACTTAGGCGGGAGTTTGAGAGGCTCCCCCAAGGCTCTCCTCCCCCCAACTCGGTCCTGTAGGTGTGACTCATGTCTGAACCGGGCCACGCTTCCAGGTGAGGCCGTGATTCCAGCTGGAACCAAGGTAGCATCAGGACGCATCTGCTCCCTGAGCAAGGTGGCCGGCTTCAGTGTCTCCACCTGTACTCTGAGAGTGACAGTGAAGCAAGGGTCTGGCACAGCTGCTTTTAAAGTCAGCAGATCCTGTCCAGCTTTGCTTTGCCCAAATAAACTGTGCGCAAAAGAGGCCTCCTCGCCCCTACCCCTGCACCATCTGATCCTTTGGGAGTGCACCTTGTGCCAGTCCACATCTCCAGCCTCCTGGTCAACAATAAGACCAGCCAGTCTCTGCACAAAGAAACAGTGGGCAGTGGCCACAAGCAGCAAATGGGCTGCAGACACACAAAACCAGTGACTGGTGCATATCATCCAGAATGTACTAGTGGATGATATGCCCACCCACAGTCAATGAGCAAATCATCTCCTCTGCATAACTGGCGCAAAGGAAGGAATGCTCAGTGTCCTCCACACAGCATGGCTGTGGTCAGCTCTGGCCGGAAGATGATTCATGCTCATCCAGGTTTTGATCCCTGCTGAAGCACGAATGGACCATTTTCCCCCTTTATGGATCCTTAACACTGAACCTACTCAATGGTTTTTATTTGCATTGATCTCATTTTATGGTATGATTAAATTTGTATGGAAAGGAACCAATTAGTTTTATTTTACACTTATTGAATGCACTTTATAGTCAGACAAATTAACTCTCCACAGTTAGGCTGATTTATCTGTGGTAGGAGACCAGACGGGCCACGCAGAGCACGTCCCAGGTGGGCAGGGTGGTCGTGGTGGGTGGGGGCGGGACACACAGAGGCCTCTGGGAAACACCGAAGCCAGTGCCTCTGTCCACAGAGCAGGCAGCTCGGAGCCAGTGAGCTTTTCTGAGGACATAAATATGAAGTTTCTAGTGCCACGTACATTTCAGGGGCTGGTCAAGGCTTTGCCCAAAGAAAAGATGTTTTCTCTTACAAAATGGCAAAAAGAAATGGAAAATTCAGTTTTAACCCCACACCCATCTCTCTCAGTACCCTGCTGTGAGACTGAAACAGTCATTAAATTTCTCTGGACCCTGATTTAAAAAAAAAAAAAAGACAGCGAGGTAGAGGAGGAGGAAAAGGAGGCGAGTGGGAGGAAAGAAGGGGAGGGGAACGTCATCTACCTGTGCCATTCTCTGTGAAGATCAAATGTGAGCATCCCTAGGCAAATAATTCCGAAGCTATAAGCATCGTCTTCATACTAGTTTTAGATTGACATTAAAAACAATGGCATTATATAAGAATAATTTGGACTGGAGGCTTAACTTTGGGGGTTTTTTCCATCTATTTGTTTACTGGTACATTTCAAGTATACATTGTGATCACTTCCTCAGTGAGAATTTGCATATGTACATGATGTATCTTGATTATCATTTTTTCCCACTTCCCTGCACTTCCAGCCCCCCCACTCCTTATGCATAGCTTTATATTCCTGTTTTCCTTTTCATCTTTAGTATTTTTCTTTCCCTTCTTCGCTTTTCCCTGCCCCTTCCCCATTTTCCTTCCTCTTTGAAGATTTTCTTCCATTTCACAATACCTGTCATATCTTCTGAAGTTCATTTACACCCTCAGTTTTGCACACTAGAGAAATGATACGGTATTTAGACAGCTGTGTCCTATTTTTTTCACTTATGGATATATACTCAAATGCCTCCATTTAGCTATAAATGTCTATCTTGTCATTCTTTATGGCCAAGTAATACTCCATTTTATTTTTTTTTAAATATCATCTTTATCTAGTCTCATTGATGGGCACTTGGGTTGTTTCCAATACTTAGCTATCACAAATCATGCTGCTTTAAACACGGGTGTCCATACATCACTGGGCTGTGATGGTTTAATCCTTTCATGAATATACCTAACAGGAAAATAGCAGGGTCAAATGGGTCCTCTCTTCCAGGTTTGTTGAGGAATCTCCACACTGACCTCCACAGTGGGTACACCAGTCTCCACGCCCACCAACAGTAGACAGTTCCTCTCTAGTATTTAGGTTCATTCCACAGCACACCAGTAATTGTTATTGGTTGATTTCTTGATAGCCACTATTCATTGAGGAGTAAGATAGAATCTCAGTGTTGTTTTCATTTGCATCTCTTGAATAATCAGTGATGTTGAACACTTTTTCATATATTTATTTGCCATTTTACTTCTCCTGAAAAATGTCTTTTATTTCAGATGCTGAGTTTTAATTGGGAGATGTAACTTCAAGTCTCCATTGCTTCCCAGCTGGGCGGCACTGCAGAAGTCACATGACCTCTCTGACCAGAAGTTTTTCATCTTTAAAGTGAAGAGAATTAGCACACGATCTAGCAAGAGTCCAGACATCACCTAAGAGGGACAGCTCCTTTACTGGACCTTTATCCGATTGTGTTTCTCCACAGCACCAGTGTGAGTCTGCTCAGCCTATACGCTCATGGACAAGAGGGATAGGCCAGAGTGTGGGCTCTCAGCTTTGTGCTGGAGGCCTGCGGTCAAGGTGGGCAACACTGGCTCCTCCTACTGCCTCTCTTCTCCACCAGAAGACCTCTGTCTGCTTGTGCCCTTCTTGGTCCTATCCACCACGCTTTCTCTGTGTGGCCCATTTCCTTCACTCTAAAGATGTAAGTCAGATGGGATCAGTCACCCTAAGGACCTTATTTTAACTGAAGCACTTGTTAAAGATTCTGTCACCAGAGAGTCACACCAGGAACTGGAGTTAGAGCTTCATGTGAGTCTGGTGAGAGATGGGGGGAGAGGTCACAGCTCAGTCCATAAGAGCATCTCACAGTATAGTACACGTTTATCTGCAGTCATAAACTCCACGGGAGACTTCACTTCACCACATATGCCTAACACTTAAAATAATGCCTGTGCGCCATACATACTAGTTAACTGGCTTGAACAGCAGCACTTCAGAGGGAGTCTGAGCACAGCTCACCTGTACATGAAGACACCAGCAAGAGGTGGACTACGGCTGGCCACCTCTGAAGTCTCTCCCATCATGGACCAAGGATTGCTTCTGCTACATTTTTGCAGAATTTTGAGAAAACCCTGGGAATTATTTATTTAATATAGTTGCTCTTAAAGTCACAAGAATCTGGAGCTTTGGAGTTGGAAGGGAATTTAGGTATCACTACAGTCAAGTTACAAACCAGGGAAAGTATCTGTTTGTTTATCTGTTTGTTTGTTCACTATAGTACAGCAGCACTGGGGGTGAACCAGGACCTTTGCAGTAAATTACAACTCTAGTCATTTAAAATTTTTTTTTATTTTGAAATAATTTCTCTATAAGTAGCTAAGTTATCCAGGCTGAGCTTGAACTTGAGTTCCTTTTGCCTTGGCTTCCCAGAGTGCTGAGAATGCAGGTGTTCTCTACCGTGTCCTGCTAAGAAAATCCTGTATAAATTGCCTGGTAAACTCTTAACGGTCAGTGCCAGGAATTGGATGCCCTTCGCCGCTAGAAGCAGCAGTCCTATGGTTGGATGGTCTGAACAGTGAGAACATGTTATTTTGTACATAATGACGTGTAAACAAAGATGTGCTTTTGGAACTGGTTTACAGCAGTGAGAAGTGGAAACAAACACCATTAACAGGCAAATGGTCAATAAAGTGGATCGTCCATATGGTCGGGTAGTTTTCACAATTCGAATTAACTCACTAGGTCTACATGCAACCAAGTAAGTCAAAAATCACAATATCGGTATGTACAGTACACTGTTATGACAAAGACACACTGCATGTTTATTTATGTGTTCCATATGTCATCTCACACCCCTTCACAACAGGATATCCACTGAAAGCGATGCCATCAGACAATGTCATCGTCATGCAAACATCTCAGAGCACTCTTAGGCAAATTAAGACAGCTGTGCCATCACCAGACAACAGCATCTTATGGGATAACATCACACACGCGTCCCATCGGTGCCAGCACGTTTTGTGGTTTATACCTATATACTCACTCATACACACTGCATATCACATGTGCTCCACACACAAAAGCATGCATCGAAAGGTGTGTCATCTGACCGCAGAGTGCGCTACGATGGGAGGGGCAGGGCAGTGAGGCAGGTGATCTCTAATGTTATTGATAAAATTGAATTATATAACAAAGAAACCCGAAGCAAATGGGCAAAAAGTCAATGTCCTGGTTAATCTTCATTGTCAGCTTGATTGGATTAATGGACTCCTGGAGAGGTGATTGGATTGGAAGGCTATTCACCTCATCAGTGTGCCGATCCATCGACCTCAGCAAAAGAGGAATTGGCGATGGGGGGGGCAGCAGGTCACGGGAGCCAGAGGCCAGCATCAGCTCAGCCCTGGTCCCGTTCTTTGGGCCTCTTCCCTTTCTTTCTGTTTCCTGGATGCCATGAATTTAGCAGCTACACTCTGCCGTCCCCCTTTGCCACGACGTTTCCACCTGGAGCCAGCTGACCGGGAACTAAAACCTCTGAAACTAGGAGCCAAATAAACTTCCCTCCGTTAAGTTATGGCTGTTATTTTGCTCCCACAGTGGAAAGATGATCAATGTACCAAAGTCTATCACATCTTGACACTAGGTATGTAGTCAAATGTTATTTATTTTCTGGTTTTTTTTATATTTAAAAATGTCTTAGTTTTTCTATATATGAAATATAATCAGAATACTGATAAACGTTCACATTTTGAAATTTTATTACAGTAAAAGACACATCGCTATTAACTCCCTCCAAAGTACTCCCCATTCCTTCCAACACCATTGTCCTTACCGCTCTCGGAAGAAGTCCTGGAAGCCCTCTTCTGAGTGTCTTTAGTTGCACTGGTGTGGCTGACTCGAGGTCCTCAGTTAACCCAAAATGTTTACCTTCTGCGGTCGTTTCAATTTACGGAAAGAGCCAGAAGTCCCACAGTGTCAAATCCAGTGAATAAGATGGCTGAGGACACACTTGTGTTTTCACTAGCATGTCTTTTTATTAGATTGCATTAACAACAACATTCACTGTATTTTTGATCCTGCCTCTCAAAGACATTCACAGAAGAGGATTTCCATAAGTGGTGCAGAATGAAGAACGCTGGGGTAAGTATGGTCAAAGTGAGGGAGAATATTCGGCCGGAGATTAATGACAGTGTGTCCTCTACTGCAATATGTTGTACTAAATTTAAACACACAAGAGTTTTTTTTTAATCAACCTTTGTATTCTGGTGAATGGGAAATTATCATCTTCAATGGCAGTGACGTAAGGCTCTGGATTCTAGCTACTGGCATTAGTGAGAGCAGCTGAAATAAACCTCCATGTGTTTCTTGAATAGAATGGAGTATTACTCTGCCACTAAAAATGATAAGATTGAGTCATTCATACTCAAATGGAGGTACCTTGAGAATGTCCTCATAAGCGAAATAAACAGGTCACAGATGTGTAAATATCATATCTTTTCTCTGATATGAGAATATGAAATTGTAATTGAGTTGTAGTATGTATAGTTGATATTGCGAAGTAGAAAATATTTAAAAGGAAAGAGTGTAAGGGTAAATAACAAGGGGAAAACGAATGTGGTAATAATAAAGAAAAAAGAAAACAAAGATTGTATATATAGGGGGCAGGGGGATACAGGGCGGGAGCAAAGGAAAAAATGAGTATCAAGTCATGTCATATTCTGGTACAAACTCTTAATGTTGAATGTAATTATCATGTAATTCATAATGTACCGATAAAGATAATTTTTAAAAATTTTTTTTAAAAAGCCTCCTTCCTCTTCCGCACTGTTTCGCGGTCTCCATACCCAGAGGAAGCAATCCAGTGCCTCCCCTCAGCCCTGCGGCTGTCGCCACACAAGAGCCAAGATCGTGGCTGAATCGCACTCAGACACACAGACCCCATTCTCCTCCTTCCCTTCTCCTTACTGAGTCATTCAATATTTGTGGAGTGCCTGCCAGATGAATACTAATATTCTTGTCCCTGAGCTCATTGTCTAGTGAAAGGAGCAGATACATAATCAGATAACTGCGGTACAAGGCTCTAATGGGAAAGCTCCCACAAAATGCTTTAAATTAGAGCGAGACAGAGCAACTCACCTGCCCTTGCAGGAACTGGGCCGGGGGTGGAAAGACAAGCCCTGAGTGACTCTTCCAGAGGAGAAGGCCATGTCCTGGAGGCGAGGCATGTGAAGGATTCCAGGAAAGTCACACGGCACCCTAAAAAGGAGGGGGTCACGTGGCCAGTGGCAGGGCGCTAGGGAGGGCCGTGGTAGTGAGCGTGTCACAGGAAAACTGAAGAGAAGGCAGGACAGTTGTGTTCCAAGTAGCTGCTGCCACTCCCGGTGTGGTATGTCTCCTCGTGTGGGGGCAGGGTGGCGACAGTGCCCGCGTACCCAAGGTTGACATGCTGAGAGCCAGAGTGGTAAGCGGTTGGTCAGGTGGGCAGCAGGCGCCAGGCAGTGGTACACACAGCTGCCTCTGAAACTCAGCGAAGCCACGGCTCACCTGCCTGTGCGGCTGTGTCCTCAGGCAGCGAGTAGTGCTGATGCTCTCCCGGCAGCCACCTGTCTTTCCGTGGGCTCTGGTTGTTTTTTAAGAGTTTACAGGGCTCAGTGGAGAGACAGATGAGAAATAAACTCGGAGGTGCAGGAGGGGACAGATGCTAAAAGGAGGTGGGGACACCAGGCTGAAAACCTGGGCTTTCTACTCGAGGAGGTAGAAAGTTTCCTCCAGCAGGGATGTTAGTAACACAACCATGGTTAATCTTTACTACTTGAGTGATTGCTTTGGGAGCTAAAAGGAGTGAGCTCCACGAAAGAGGCGTCGCCCGGGCTGCTGAAGACAAGGTGAGTTTTATTAGGCCTTGGACAGTGCTCGTGGATGATTCACGTGAGGAAAGTGACCTACCCAGCAACCCCCGAAGTGCAGCGGCTCCCTCACAGAGAAGCGCGTGCCCAGCTCCCCCGCCCCAGGTGTTCTGGCCACACCCCCGCCTCTCTGCAGTGTCCAGGAACTGGACAGCTCTGCCCCCTCGACTCACCGTTCTCTGCAGCCAGCTGACCAAGGGGACGCAGCCTGGATGAGCAGCCAGGTCCAGAAGGGGCTCGACTCACTTCTCTCATCCGACTGCGTAGAACTTGATTCACAATGCAGCCTGTGAAAGAGCTGGGAAACAGTCTAGCTGTATTCCCAGAGGAGAACGGTTGAGTAACAGGATTCTGGTCTTCACCACAAGGTCTAAACACAGCGGGCTGGGTTGAAGGGTGCTTGGTCGAACCACTGTGGGGAGCCACTTGCGGTGCCGCTGTTTGCCAGCTGGATTCCCAGAGCAAAAGTCTGACCTTCTCCAAGAAGTAAACTCAGAAACTGCTGCCCAGGAAATCTAGGATACATTCCTTCCTCACCCAGAGGAGAGACACAGCACAATGGGCAGGGCTGGCGGAAGCAGGGTCGGACGCAGACACACAGCCCAAGACTTCAGAGGAGAAGTACAGAGAGCAGGCTCACGCCCCAGGCCAAGGGGGCGGGGCATCGAGCAGGCCAACCTTCAGAGAGCCAGAAAACCAGAGGCCGGAAGTGAAGCCGGCCAAGGGCCAACAGCTAGAAAGGACCCAGCCCAACTGATCAACAGCACAAAAATCTTTAGAAGAGAACTCCACTCACAGAGGGGTTCCGCTGTGACCCCTCAGTGAAAATGCAAGGTCCTGCTGTTGTCAGTCATGAATTAGCATTCTTGAGCCCTTCCTATTTCCTAGGCGTGGGTCCAAGCACTTACAAATATCATCTCATATAATTTTCCCAATGACTTCTGGAAACAGACCCTGTGGAAAATGATATCAAATGAGTAGGACAAATGAGATGTAAAAAGGACTGAATAACTTGAGCAAGGTCACCAACAGGACTGGCATTTGGCACCAGAGTCTGACCACTGTGTTCTCTTGTCTTTTCGAAGCTGAGAGCCACCCACTTCCCCCTTTGGAGCATCCCCATAGTAGGATTTGCCATCTCCGTAGATTTTGTTAGTTTGTGGAGTTTTCACTCACAGCCCTTCCCACTGACGCACACACAGCCCAAGGGCCTGATTTGCACACACAACCATCTTCTCTGATACATGATGAAGGCGTAGCCCCATCACCCAGAGACACACGTATTTCCCACCAAGGAGCCACAAACCACTGTGAATCCTGTGCCATGATGTCACAGAAATATTACTGGGGATGAAATATGAACTATTACATCTCCTAACCTGTTAGCTGTATGACATGTCAATCTCTTGTTCTCTAGAAATCCAAGAATGAGTCCTGGGGGAGTTTTAAAGGGTGAAACCCACGTGGGTACAGTGTGGACCACAGCCATAAACAACCAATAAGGTTCCGAGCACAGTCGCTTCGGTAACGGTGGTCCAGCCGGGAAACAAGCCACATGCAGCGTGGAGGGAAAGAACAAAGACTCTGCTAAGGAGAGGTGGATCCAGAGTCTCCGCTCGCCCTTGGGGGTTGAGGCCTATCTAGGCTTTTCCAGCCCGGGTCTAGAAGGGAGTGTGTAGGTTTGATCATCTTCTCTCCATCTGCTGGCCTGGTTTTTAGCTAATGTGCCTCTGGGCCCCCCTGTGGTAGGTTTCACCTTTGTCCTGGCTCCTCGGGACCCAGCCCTATCTCACTGCCTCTAATATTTCCACCTAATTCATCTGTCTGTAGTGCTCAGAATGCTTCAAAATGGTGCTCCTCACCCAACAGGCGTGTAGGGAACTTTGGTGCCTCAAGGGGCCCCAAGGGATGAAAATTTAATGGCAGTATTTCAAAGTAATTTCCTCCTCCTCATTCCCCAGAAAGCCATGCGGTGGCAGTGGAGGGGATCTCCAAAGAAAACCATCTGTCTGAGGCTGAAGTCGCAAGTGTCCTCCCTGCTGTGCCAAGCTCTTCCCAGGCTGTGGGGGAGGGATGCTCTGAGATGTTAATTAACGTGCAAGTTTTTCATTTTCATTCCTAGAAACTCCTGTACATTCACGGTACTTCCTAGACTTACAGAGCAGCCCAAGGCCAACTTCAGGCCAGGAGTTGGGAACTTGGAAGTAGAGGGACCTGCATACTTTATCCTGCACCTACAATCTCCAAATACAGAGGGAAACTGGTGTCCCCAGCTGCCCGAGTGGGGCAAAGAGGTAATCCAAGGGCAGAGTCTGTGGAGGCAGCACTGGACCTGGTTCCTGCAGTTGGTTCTCTTCACATAATGAGAACCACGGTGTTCCCAGTGCCCAGGCGGTAGGGGTGACGTGAATCAGGGTAGGCAAGGAGCCGGTAAGAAGGAAGATACAACCATGACCTTGAAGAAAAGACAGAGGGGGCCCACTGTGCCACAGGGGCCCATCAGGGACAGATGCCAACACCTGTGACAGACACTCCCTCCTCCCTGTCCCCAGTGGCCGCCGCTGACATCTCAGGGCCTCCCGGCTTCCACTGACCCCAGCGAAAGGTCGCCGAGAGGACAGATGCCATCTCTCCCAGCAGAGGTAGACTCGGGCACGGCACTTACTGAATTCTGTTTCTTCCACTCCTGTGAGTGTCAGCTGAGATGTGTGTTTGCCCCATGCCCAGAACCTGCCCTGGTGGTTCCTGACACCTGCCCCAGGCCCAGCTGCCACACATCCCAGCCGTGCCCGTGACGACTTAGCTGGGGCTAGATTTCTGCCTAAGTGGGGGTGGGCACAGCCTCTAGCTGCGAGAGCCTGTGATGGTAATAGGCGGCTCTGTCACAGTGAGCAGAGGACTCTCGGGGCCCAGGAGGCTCTTGGCAGAAGGGCCCTGCAGGTGTCCTCAGCTGCCAAGGCCACTTTGACTGGACCTGTCCCCATGGAGATGAAGCAGAGGTGAATGCTGGAAATCACATCTCTGTCCCTGGATGAGTCCCTGGGTCCCCTCTCCTCTCCCATAGACCCCTGGCCCTCACCTTCACCGTGGTTAAGTGCACAGCCCTTCTCAAAGACCTCTCAACATGGACTCTGTGGGCGTCTTCATTCCTCCAAAGACCATGGGTTCTTTCCCCACTCTGAGATCTCTGTGATGATTCTCTATTGACCTCTATTGATCTCTATTGATTCTTGGGAGTAGGCTGGTGATAGTGAAGTCACAGTGGGGAAAAGAGAGCCACAGTGATTATCATTATAATAACAGTGGTTAATTTTTGTAGCATGGGTGATTAAACCCAGGGCCTTCGCGCTGAGCTATACCCCTAGTACCCCCACCCCATCTTGAAACAAGATCTTGCTAAGTCACCAAGTTTCCCTCCTGCCTCAGCTTCCCAAAGGGCTGGGATTGAAGGTGAGTGCCACATGCCCGCTGCTTAACATTTGCAGTATTTGAAGCACGCTGGGCCATGTGCCGAGCACCCTTCCTGTGTGGTTTGGCTTTGACCTTCACACCAGCCCTGAGACACAGGCTTGATTACTGGTCACATTCTCTAGACAGACAGTGAGGTTCAGAGAGGAAGGGTCAGATGGCATCTATGAGGTGAAAACAGTATGATTGGATTCCAGTCATTTCTAACTCGAAAGCAGAGAAGCTTAGCCACTAAATTACATAGAAAAGCTGCTATTGTAGGCATCTGAGGCTCAGCTCAGAAACACAATCGTCACCTGGCTTGTGGCAGCAAGGAGTTTACGTGCCATTGGCTGAGAAGCTGCCTATTTATTACACGGCGGAGTCGTGAAGTGGAACAGAGCAGACCACATCTGCAGGAACTGTACCTACAGCTAAGGGAACCTGGGAGACACCGGGGTTTCCGCCTGAGTGCTCGGCTGTCAGAACGGACAACTGAGCACCAGGGACCCAGCTCAGGCTGGGCTGCATCATCACAGCTGCAGAAAACTATCCAGATGTTCACCTCCGCCAGGGGCTAATGAGGAGCACGTCACTCACCTGGCTTTCATATGTTTAAAAATTCCAGCTCCCAAAAGCCTCCCTCTCCTGCTAAGCACTCTGCGCAGGAGACTTGTGTCACAGCGTCCTCCAGCATGGATGACTCAGCAGCATTTTCTTGAGCTAAAACTCGGAGAAGTCGGGGTACTGTCCTTCCAGGAACAGCTGGGCAGGTACTGAGCCAACCCAGAGGAAACTCTGCCAGGGGGAGGATGGTTAGTGTCCCATCTGTCACTTTAAAGATCTGACTAAAACCCTGGAGCAGAGAAGACTTTAACTCTCTCAGTGGCAAGTTGTAGAAACCAGAATCAAAGTATCCAAAACAAATGGGACAAAACCAAAACAGGAGGAAGAGAAAGGGGAGGACGCGGAGGGTGGACTTAGACTTACTGGCGCACTTAGCTCGAAGCCCCATCTGCATTCAAGCACGGCTGAATCCAGAGATGCAACCCATCCCCGTGTGCCTGTCTCGTGCATCTTCTTCTCTTGTGTTTTCTCTACCGTCTAGAAGCCTCTTCTCTCAGTGAGAAAATGGCCAGCAACACCTGATGTGTATCACACCCAGCATCACTAATCACAGAGTGCACAAGTTCCGTGCACAAGCCCATGCACAAGTTCCAGGGCTGAGTCGCGGATACAATTTGGAACGTATCCTCACTCACAAAGCCACCAGCTCCCTGCCTCAAACTATCTAGTGCTGGGCCTGGGGCTCAACTTTGGAGCCAGAATTGAAGCTTGCACAAATGGATGAAAGAAAGTAGAAAGGAAGAACTCAAATTTTCATCATGTGTGGATAACATGGTCCTCCGCATGGAAGACCTAAAGAATCCCACCAAAGACTCTCAGAAATAGTGATAATTTCAGCATAGAATGATGAACGATTAACATACAAAATTATTAGCTTTTGTGTCCACCAATAATAAACTCAATGAGAAGGAAATTGTGAAAACAATACCATTCTCAGTAGCTTCAAAAAAAATTGAAATACCTAGGAATTACCTAACCAAGGAAGTGAAAGACCTCTACAAAAAAAACCCTACAGTACTCTGAAGAAGGAGGTTGAAGAAAATACCAGAAAATGGAAAGGTGTTCCTTGTTCCTGGTAGACAGCACCAGTTCTGTCAAAATGGCCACACTACCAAAACTGTCGCCTCAATGTAGCTCCAGTCAAAATACCAACAGCACACTTTACAGATCTAGAGAAAAAGATCTGAAGCCAGAAGAGATGCAGAATAGCAAAAGCACAACAAAGCGGGAGGCAGCGACTCCTCACTTCAAGCTGTACTGCAAAGCAACACTGATAAAAACAGCACAGCATTTAGACAAAAACAGATGCATGGTTCAGGGGAACAGAACTGAGAACACAGAAACTCGCCAGCCACACCCCGCCATTTCATCTTTGACAAAGGGCCCTAGTTCCAGAAGAACCTGGGCTCACTTGGGTTACTGTGTGCAGCATACTGGTAAACTCTGGGCTTTGCTTCCCCCTGCTGTGACGCGGGACGCTGTCCCAACATTAGTGGTATTGACAGGCAGAGAGGAATCCAGGGGTGACACTGCACTCTGAAAGCCCAAGAACAGTCTCTCTCCAGTCCACGCAACACATGTGCCACATGTGCCACATGTGCCATGTGCCTTTTGACCATGGATTATCTACCAGTGACCTTTCACACTGCTAACACTCATTGTAATAAAAAACCAACATAGGGGACAGGGATTTAGCTCAGTGGTTCTGGCATCCAAGGGCCCGGGTTTGACCCCTGGTAACCACATACAACAGGGCCGGGTGTGGAGATTCACGCCCACTAGCAATCAGTACCACTTACCACAATGCTGGGCGTGGTGGCTCAAGCCTGTAATTGCAGCCCTCAGGAGGCCAAGGCAGGAGGATTGCTGAGTTTGAGGCTGAGTTCAAGAGCAGTCTGAACTACAATGCAAGACACTGTCTCAACAAACTGAAAAAACAAAAATCCAATATGGTCTCAGTGTCTGGGTAGATAATCTCAGTTCCTTCCATTTATGCAACATTTCCAACACATAGAAAAATACAGCATTGGGCACATCTACACTTTTTTGCAAGATGAATAAGTCTTAACATTTCACCATATTTGTTTAAAATTCTTTGTAAAGGAACAAAAACATTACAGAATTGGTACCTCTCCCTCACCCCTTAGTCTTTTCTTCCCTCTTTTCCACAGCCATACTGAACGAGTGTGGATGAACCACACCTATGTCTGTGTTGATTCAGTTATTTCATTTATCTATACACTGTGCATTATGTATGTACATTATGTATGTGTGTATATATATATACATATATATATATATAAATCTGTGTCTGAGAAACTTACACACAATATTCTTTTGAGACTTTATCTTCCCTGAAACTTATTATTTTTAATTTATTTTTAGTGATTTACTTGGACCTCATCATTCATTTAAACTGCAATATCCTGTCCTGTTGTGCATAAACCACCACTGCCCATCCTCCACCTGAGGGTGGACCAGTTGTTTTTACATTTTTGCAATTACAAGGTACAACAATAAGCTTCCTTGCATAGTTCTCCTCGGGAACATAAGGGAGTTTCGGAAGCAAAAACATCCATAAATGAAATTAGCAAGTAACCGATCTGGGCATCTTCAGCCTTACTGATAATGCCAAATTGCTGTCCAAAGTGATTTCACCGACTACTGTTCTCATCAGAGCACTGGATTTCCATTTCCCCACAGCCTCACCAACACTTGCATTACCAGGCTTAATGATTTTTGTCAACCTGACAAATGGTATATACAAATGGTACATCATTGTTGTATTTTGAAAAGACCCACCAGTCGCATTGAGAGTAACTTTTATAGTTCATTGGATATTGAGTTTTCTTTTAATTACTTTTTTCACAAATTTTGCCATTATTGGGTTCTTTGTCTCTTAATGATTTTGTGGAGCTTCTTAATGCATTCTAGATATTAATCCCATTCTAATTATATGGTCTGCAAGTAACCTATCTTAGGCTTTCTGCTCCCAAGGTGTAAGATGTATTTTGTCATGCGGAAGTTTAATTTGATGCAGTGGTTTATATCAATATCCTGCTTTGCGGCTTGTTTGTTTTGTTACACTTAGCATCGTTTTCCCTACTCACAATCTCATAAAAAAAAAAAATTCCTCCTAGGCTTTCTTCTCAAAATTATGCATCCTTATTTTCACATGTATAATTGGAATATATCTGGAATATATGTTCTCATAAGGTGTTAAACATCTAATTTTTCTCTCTTTCCATGTGCACAGCGAGTTGTCGACACTAATAATCCACTAATCTATCCTGTCACCATCGCTGTCTCCTTTCTCACAGGAAGAGCTGTGGCCAGAAGGTTTGCGCGGCCCGTTTTGCCCCCTCCATGCCAGCTCTACCCGGTTTTAATCGTGCGTGGCATCCCCCGGGGACTGATGTACAGCATCTCAGATCCAGATCCGCCCTTCCCTTCCCGGCTTGGTGCTGCGGCTGGAGCACTCCACCCACCGAGAGCCCCATTTCTTCGCTGGATCCATAGAGCAACTGGCTCCCAGCGTCTTCAGAGCCAGCTACATCCGGGTCCCCTCCGAAAGCCCAGCCCCAGGGGAGCAGGACTCAGCCTGTCCCGCGCTCCCGCCTCGGAACCCGGAGCTCTGGTGGCGAAAGTCTCCTCTGAGAAGGTCCCCCACTCCGCCCTTTCCCTCCTTCCTCAGCCTCAGGGTTACTGGGCCAATCTAGCCATCGCCGCCCCAACATCTCTGTACACCTTTTAGCGCTTGATTTACCCAAATCCTGCCCGGTGGACAGCTCCTCGTCACACTGTGCTGCGACAACTCTGAGGACGTCTGTCTCCTGACTGTGCCTTAACCCCGAAAGAAGCCAAGTCGCCTCTATTTTTCTTCCTCAAAATTATCTTTGATCATCCCGGCTCTGACTTTCCCACGTGAATGCTGCAGACTTTGTAAATTCAACCAA
This sequence comes from Petromus typicus, assembly GCA_004026965.1. Classification (NCBI taxonomy): domain Eukaryota; kingdom Metazoa; phylum Chordata; class Mammalia; order Rodentia; family Petromuridae; genus Petromus; species Petromus typicus. The sequence goes on along the minus strand of PVIR01001848.1, from coordinate 81,455 downwards.
AATAATGATGAAAATAACAACAATAATGACAAGCATGCGGATATCTTAGAGCAGCTGCATAAGCGTACAGATGGATACGAGAGAGACCACCATCCTGACCCTCCCAACACGCACACAGCGTGAGGTTCCCACTTCCTTAGGTCTTCTCATGGTCGCCAATATTGCAGTATTTTCCTCCCCTGCTAGATATATTCCTAATTAATTTTTAATTTTTGTTGTGATGACAAGAGCCCTGGAATCACCCTCGTTCCTGTACAGAGCATTTCCAGGTGGGAGTCGAGGAGGATGAGCCTGGAGTGGTCCCCTAGTGAAGGGGATGGAACCAAAACTGACGCCCAGAATAGATGCTATAGATAGAATTAGCAAATACAGGGCCGGGAATTTAGCTCAGTGGTTCCGGCGCCTGTCTTGCAAGCGCAAGGGCCCGGGTTCGATCCCCGGTAACCACATACAATACTGGGCGTGGAGACTCACCCCAGCAGCAATCAGCACCACATACCACAGTGCCGGGCGTGGTGGCTCACGCCTGTCATCCCAGCACTCGGGAGGCAGAGGCAGGAGGATTGCTGTGATGTGAGTTTGACGCTGAGCTCAGGGCCAGCCTGAACCACAAAGCGAGACCCCGTCTCAAAAAAAAAAAAAAAATTAGCAAATACAATACAGAGAAAATTTTGAAGTTACTTAGAGACAAGAGACAAACCTTAAAAGCACAATATCTATTACCCTATTTTGGTTCGAGACGTATCACATACAGGTACAAATTCCCTGTATGAAAGTGATCAGAAGGTATAACTAAAGTGTACCAATAAATAATGAACCAAAAAACAGAAAATCTACTTCTGGAGACAAAAATTAAGATGTTGGAGAAGGAAAATAAATAAGATGGGATGGACCAACAGCAGATAAAATTTGGAAGACAAAAAGATTAGTGAAATTTAAAACGTGGCAATAGAAGCTACCCAAATGAAGCACAAAGATTTTTTAAATGAACAGAAATCAGCAACCTGCAGAAAACTTCAGGTTCCCTTGGAGAGGTAAAACTGGTGTCTCTGAAGAATTGAATGGAAACTATTTGCAGAAATAATAGTGATTTCAAAATGTATAACATATTTGAATAGAAGCTTGGCCTAAAAAGATCTATAAAAGGCCAATAAACACATGGTAAGATATTCAATGTCATGAGCAAGGTAATAAAAGTCAAACTGTCATGACATACTATTTCACATGCACTATAATGGAAAAATTATAACATCAGCAAGTGTATAAGAAACTGGAGCCGTCTTACATTGCAGGCGGAGATGTGAGGTGGTACAGATACTTTAGAAGAAAGCTTAGCAAAAATTTAAGCATGAGCTAAATATAAGACCCCATCATGCTAGATATCTTCCCAAGAGAAGTAAAAGGATATATATGGACAAAGATTTGTACATGTGTGTTCATAGTAACATTATCTTAGCAGTCAAAAATGTGAAATAACCCAAATGTTTGCCATGAGTGGATACTACTCAGAAATAAAAATGTAGGAATTGTTATATGCCATGACATGAAGGAACCTCAAATATATTATGCTAAAAAATTTAAAAAGAGATGAAGGGATCTAGACAAGACATGAATGCCTGTAATCCCAGTACTCAGGAGGCTGAGGCAGGAGAGTTGTCATGAGATCAAGGCCAACCTGGGCTACAAGTGAGTCCAGGTCCAGCCTGAACTACAAAGCAAGATCTTGTTTCAAAAAAGTAAAACAAACAAGAAGAGTGGCGGGGAAGAGAGGAAAGGGGGGAAAAAGCTATACTAAGTGGGGGAAACCAGATGCCAAACTCCCAGACTATGTGATTCCATTTCTATTACATTCCTTGTGAGCCCAAATCCATAGTCAGAAAATAATGTAATTGCTAGAGTAGCAATAGGAAGTAAGTGGAAATGGACTGCACATGAATGTTGGAATGGTCTAAAATTGGACCGTGGTGATTATTATTCTGAAATGCATAAACAACAATTTAGCGAGGTGTGGCGACAACCACCTGTTACCCCAGCACTGCAGAAGGTTAAGTCAGGATTCCAAGTTCCAGCCTAACCTAGGAGACTTACTGAGGCCTTGACTCAAAATTTTAACAAAAGTCTGCGATAGAGCTCCAAGCAAAGGCCCTGAGTTCAATCCTCCATACCTCAAAAAAAGAAAAAAACTTCAGTTGTTTTCTCAGAATGAGTGAACTTTATGTCACATAAATATTAATTATGAATATGTAAATTGTTTGATACATGGGCCCTGAAAAAAAAAATGAATGAAAGGACAAGATACAAAGAAAATATTGCCAAAGCCTTTAAAAGGTTTTTGAAGACTGACCCAGAATGAAGAGCAAAGGTAAAAAATCAATATTGATCAAAACATTTTAACACACTGTGTTAGTCAGGGTCTGATGCAGCTGGAAATACCACCTGCCACTGTTGGACATGGAAAAGGGTTAGAAGCAGTTATGAAAATGGCGTGGCAGTTCCTAAGGAAGGAAGATATGCACGTTTCTTAACATCTTACACCCCACTCCTACGTGTTTATCCAAGAGAGACAAAAAGTGGACGTCTAAGCAAGAATTTATGTACTAATATTCACAGCATTTGAAATGGCCCCAGACCTGGAAACACCTCTAATTCATCAACAGGTGAATCAATAATCAAAACAAGCTGCATCCATACAAAGGAGGACAATATAGATGTGTGATACAATCTGGATAAATCTTAAGGTAGTTATTTGGGGGAAAGTGTCCAGACACAGAAGACACACCTTGCAGTATTTCTTTAGTATTAAATTCTTGAAAAACGAATGTTAACCTAAAAAAGACAGGAAGCACATCAGTGGTTTCCCAAGAGGGGCAGGTGGGAGGATTACAAAGCCCTTCGGAAAACCTGTCAGGAGGAATCATGATCACACTCACTCTCTTGACGGTAAATAGACTTCACAAGCTTTACATATGCAAAGCATATCCATTTCTACACGTTAAGTATGGGAATCTATTAAAAGTCAAATGCACTTCAGTGAAACTATTTGCTAAGTAGCAAAAACTAAGGGACAGGCAGGAATGGGTGTTGCTGCTGCCAACTCTAAAGAAAATGGCGCTCAAAATTTCCCCCTTCTGGAGACTCACCCCAGCAGTAACCAGCACCACATACCACAGTGCCGGGCGTGGTGGCTCACGCCTGTCATCCCAGCACTCGGGAGGCAGAGGCAGGAGGATTGCTGTGATGTGAGTTGGAGGCTGAGCTCAGGGCCAGCCTGAACCACAAAGCGAGACCCTGTCTCAAAAAAAAAAAAAAAATCCCTATTCTGATTGCTCCTGGACTTTGGAAGATGCTTTCAAATAAAAATATCACATCTCTTGCACTTCTTGTTAAAACTATTTCCACTCCCCATTTTTTTCTTATCAGATGTTCTACTTCTTTCTCCTGGTGCAAACTGAGTTTTGCAGATCTTGACCTTGAAACAGAAAGCTCTTTTGTTAAGTGCTATTGAGAGAAGTTCCAGGAAGAAGGAAATGTGTCTTCAAATGCCAAAGAGCTGTCAAAAAAGAAAAAAAAACAGATAGCTTCTATGCTTCATACAACTACTGTGAAAGCGAGATGGTAAGAATATGAAGAAATTCATCAATCCTACTTTCTTATCAAGAGCGGCGTGTGTTGTGTAAATGCTGCCATCTCTGTTTCCTGTTACTATAGAATGGTGCGTGGCAATAGTCACACCAAGGGAGCTCCTTGTCAGACACGGCTGTGACGCCTGCGAAATAGGCCCTGTCACCCTAAAATGCCTCCAACTCTAAACAACTGCTCTCACCTAATAATCTGCGGCCCTAGTAGCAAAATTTAAATTGACATCTCTGCTGAAGGTGCAGATCTTAGGAACTTTCCAAGTAAAGCAAAAGGAAGACTTTAGAATTTCTTCCTTCCATCATAAGATCGCTGGCTCCCTCATTCACCCTAAAGATCTGAGAAGTTTTGCTCATTAAAGTAGTAGGTCAAGTAAGGAACTATTTTTTGTTCTAATTCTCTAAAAAGAGTTTTTGGTTTTTTGATTTTTGAGTTTCTTGCATGCCAGTCATCCCAGTACCCTGTGAGGCTGAGGCAGAAAGATCATAATCTGATGCCCAGCTTAGCAACTTAGCCAGACCCTGTCTCAAAATGTAAAAGAAGGGGGCCTGGAGATGTAGCGCGATGTGAAGGCTCTGGGGTCAATTCCCAGCACTACAACAAATCAAGAAATACAACAAAGCATGTGTATTTCTTGATTTGTATTCAGGGTAAATTTGCTAAGTATAATGAATCATAATATAGTTTTCTATCTATGATCTGTTGATGAAGTGTACTTTAATTGATGTATTTAAATTTTCTTTTATTTTACTGCATACACTGAAGGTGTAAAATGTGATGACTTAATATGCAAACGGTATAGCTTAGATCTCAAATACTTGCAGAATTTTCACGTATGCAAAGGGTTCTTGGCCGGGGATATACTGTGCCCCTCGCGAATCCATGGTGAGTTTCACAGCTGGATGTGCCCTCAGGAGTTTGGGCCATGGTGGAACATGGGGGGGCTGGCGTGTGACCCGGAAGGACTGTCCTTGCCCTGACTTCTGCCTTCCCATACTTCCTGGCAGCCAAGCTGAGCACCTTCGCTGCACCAGCCCCTCTGCCGTGCCACTTCTGCCTGGAGCTGCCAACGCCAGAGAAACCGTGAGCCAAAACAAAGCCATCCTCCTTCAAATTGTGCCACATATTGTGCTGTGTCCAGAGGTGGGGAGTGACTAAGACAACATGAATAAGGAAATGACTGCACAGTCAACCAGGTTAAGACGGACTAAAATATATTTTGACTTGATTGCCTCTGTGTATGGGGAAATCTACTTTCTGCAAAAAACCAGTTTGCTACAGTAACTATAGTCTTCATATTACACACGATAGCTGTAGACCTATTTATCCTGCTTAAATGTAACTTTGTACATTTTTAAACTATTCTTGTGTTGCTGGAAAAATCACTGTTTGGTCGTATTTGTCTGAATACAAGTGGCTAAGTTTTTGTTCGCTGATATTTCACTTAAGCTCTTGTTCATACACACTGTTGGAGAAATCGAGAATGAAAGCAAGGAGGCACAGACGTCAGATAAAAGTAGAGAGCTTTGTTTTAGGAGGACCCAATTCCGACCCATAACGGTCTTGGAGATTCAGCCCCGAGTTTAACTTTACTTTCCTTTTTATAGGGTTTTTTTTTACAATTTATTATCTCATTTTTTGGAGTCCTGGTTAAACAATCCTTTTTAGTCTCTGCAAGTTACAAGTGAAATAAATTTAACTAGGCAAAATATCTCTTTTTTCTTTTTTTTTTAGGTCCGGTGTCATTTCTAGGAAGCGAGCAGTAAACACAAATTGTAACTTTAAAGGGGGAGCGGAAAGGCATCCTGTCTTTTTTTACATTTTAATCAGCTTAACAGCAACCAAGGCAAGCAGAGGTAAGCATCTTGTCTTCTGTGTTCTTTTCTTCTGTTCTATTTCCCTTGTTCTGCTACAGAATAATTTGAATATTCTCTTCTTTTACTAGACTGACGTGTGGGTCTCAGTTCAAGATTCTGTTATCCTTGAGCTAAGTGTGGTGTGATCCCAGCGCTCAGGAGGCTGAAGCAGGAGGATCACAGTTCAAGGGCAGCCTCGGTTACATGGAGAGTTCAAAGCCAGCCTGAACCAGATAACAAGACCTTGTTTCAAAACAAACTAACAAACAAAAAGACTCTATTTGCCTCATAAAAGTTATTGGAAACTGTCTTTTTTACTTCTGTACTTAATTTTGGGGTAATTTATTTTCTGAGATGAATTTAAGACATCTTTTAAGAACTGAAGACAAATTTGCCCCTACTTTTGATGCATCTCGTGAATTTGCTACAAAAAGATTTTTATTATTCAGTTGTACATGTTTCCTAATCTTCACTGAGGTTTTTTTCTTTGATATAGAAATTATATGCATATATTATGAAAATTTTGCAACATAAGTTTCTCTTAGTTTCTAATGTTATGGAACTGGGCTTGAAGGTTTGGGATTTATTGGTAATTATCCACATGTGGCTGAACTATAGGAATTTTATAAACAATCCATGTGTTTTATGAAATAATATTATATTATGTTCTTTAATTGTTTTCTTTTTCTTTTTTTAGGTTTTTTTTTTTTTTGAGACAGGGTCTTAATTGTTTTCTTTTTAATACAGTAAGTGCATTGGTACATTTGAGGAATTCTTTACGATCGCATTCCTTACCAAGAGTTTGCAGCTGTACATGGTGTGTCTTGATTTTTGTTTTGCCCATTCCCCGCCCTCCCTTCAGCCCCTAACACCCATCCACATCAGCTTTATCTCCATTTTTTCCTTCTTACCATCACATTTTTTCTCTCCCTCCTCTGCTTTCCCTGCCTTCCCATTTCCCTCCCTCTTGGAACATTTTCTTCGATTTCACAACACCTGTCCTATGCTCTGGACCTCATTCACACCTTCAGTTTGTCACGCTCGAGAAATGATACGGTATTTACACATCTATGACCTGTTTATTTCATGTATTACTTTCTGAAAAATACTGTATCGCTCACTAGTTTGGTCCCTTGGGTTTTCTATAGCTTTTTGTTACTTCACCCGTCGCTGACTGTTGGAAGTGTATTACACTCTCCCACAACGACTGTGATTTTGTCAAAACCTCCTTCATCCATTTTTAATCTATCTCCTTCAGTTATCCTAGTCCAGATGTAGTAGGTCTCTCTTAGTGCCATCATGCACCTTTTTATCATTAATAATGAATTTCTTTTAATACATTTTGGTTTCACATTAATATACAAGGTATGACTGAAGAGGGGGATGAATATTTAAATTTTTAAATTTATTACACTAAAAGGCATATTGCCATCAGTCCCCCTGTAGATGCTCCCCTCACACCAAACACACTTATCCCGTCGTTCTTCCCCTTTTGCACCAGTCCTAGAGCCCCATTTCCTGTGTTTAACTTGACTGTGTTAGCTGCTCAGTGTCCTGAATTGATTTTAAATATTTATTTTTCCTGTTCATTTTGACTTTGGGGAAGAGCCAGAAGTTCTACAGGGCCAGATCTGGTGTATAAGGTAGATGAGGGTAGACTATAATATTTTTCCTGCTTTTCCACGGGCTGGTAGTTGGCAGCAGCGTTCGCTGTGTTTTTTATCACACTTTATACATTAAAATACTCCCTTAGATATATTTTGCTGAGATATTTTCATTTTTAGTTTCATTCTCAATTACTTATTTAGTGTGTGTGTGTGTGTGTGTGTGTGTGTGTGTGTGTGTGTGTGTGTGTGCGCGCGCGCGCGCTGGAAATGAAACCCAGGGCCTCAGTACACCAGGCAAGCATGCTTGGCGTGCCAGGGATGTAGGGGCTACACCCCAACCTGGTTGTTTTCATTTTGATTTCTCAGACTACTGAAAAACCGATCAACTTTTCCTGTGTTCAGTGACAACTTTATTTTTCCTTCTTTTCTAATTTCCCTTTCTATTTTTTCAATTTCATTTTTGTCATATTTCTATTGACTAATAGGTAAAAATTTTATTTGGTCAATTTTAATAATCAGTCAGTTTAAGTTTTGCTGATATCTTCTCCCATGGTGGTGAGTATTTTAACTGTCTTTTTGTTTCTTCTTTTTTTGAAGTTTTTTGGGAGTTTATTTTAGTTTTTATAAATTATATATTGGGCTGGGGATCTAGCTCAGAGGGAAAACATTTGCTCAGCATGTGTGAAGCCCTGAATTCAGTCCCCAGTACTTAAAAAGAAAATCAAACTAGTTTTTATTAATTTTGTGCAACAAAATTTATTAATCTTTCCCTTCATGCATTTCTACTTTCACGACTGTTTTAAAATATCATACATCAATGCAAAGTCAAAAATATACTCTCTAATATTGTCTTCAGTATTGTTCCTAACAATATTCCAGCTGATTTTACGTTTTCCTCTCACGTTTCATCTGTCCCTGGTTGGCTTCTGTGTGGTGTGAGGCGGGAACAGCCAACTGTCACCCCGGGGTCACACAGTCTTAATCAGAAGAGTTTCGTCACAAATTTAGCTGATGGGACTTTTGATCAGTTTTGAACATGAAGTAAGTTACTTTCCTATTTTTATCTTCTTTCTTGATATCTTAGATACTTTTGGCCTTTTACTCTTCCAAAAATTTAGTATTGGCATCAAATTCTATAAACTCTTAAGACTAACATTGAAATCTTAAGACTAACATTGACTCTTTAGGTCAGTTTGGGAAAACAAAAAACATAGGTTTATGAAATTGCATCTTATCTGAGAACATAAAATATTCCTTTATGTATTCTTTACCATCTTCTTTTTTTTTTTTTTGAGTTTTGAGACAGGGTCTCACTTTGTAGTTCAGGCTAACCCTGAGCTCAGCCTCAGACTCACATCATAGCAATCCTCCTGCCTCTGCCTCCCGAGTGCTGGCATTACAGGCGTGAGCCACCATGCCCAGCACTATGGTATGTGGTACTAATTGCTGCTGGGCGTGAGTTTCCACACCCAGTATTATATGTGGTTAACCGGGGATTGGACCGGGTCCTTGTGCTTGCAAGACAGGTGCCGGAACCACTGAGCTAAATCTCAGGCCCTACCATCTTCTAATAATACAATTTTCCCTTCTACGTTTCCACAAACCTTTTGATTTCTTTGCATGTACTGTTATTAATGGTATATGTTTTATTACACGCTCTACCCATTGGTGGCTGGTTCATACAAATACGATTTATTTTGTATATTAAATGTTCGCGAAAGAACTGTACTACAGTCTCTTATTAATGTTAATAATTTATCTGTAGGTTCTTTCTGCTTTTCTATGTAAGTAATCATATCATCTGGGAATATTATTAATAACTTTTTTCTTTGCTAACATTACAGCTTTTATTTATTTTCTTCCCTTATTATGCCGCCTGGGACTGCTGGTACAATGTTGAATTAAAGTAGGGACAATAGAAACCATTTTCTTGTTTTTGATTTTAAAAGGGATGTTTTTCTCATCTTCCTGTTAAAGGTGATGTTTCTTAGAAGTTTTTTTAACGCAGCTAAAGAAAATTACTTTCTATTCTTCTTTTACTTAAAAAAAAATTAGCAGCTTTTCCTGTGTGTTGGAATTATTATCAGCTACTTCTCCTTCGGCCTTTTATCAGAGTCAATTGCATTAGCTGATTTTCTCCTATGATCCAAACTCAATCCCTGGAATAAATCCACCTTGAACATAACGTCCTGTCTGTTTAAAGTATTGTTGGACTCTTATTTAGTAACAACGTTATTGGGCTCTTTTATCTATGATCCTGTAAGAGACTGGTCAGAAATCTTACTTTCTGAAATAGTCCATGTCAGCTTTTGGAACCAAACTTCGGTGTTATGAACCGAGTGAGAATTGTTACCTCTTCTACACTCCGTGAAAAATAAAGTCCAGGTTCCTCTTCAGTGCTCTTTACCACTGGGGTCCAGGACTAGCTGCAGCAGGGGGTGAGGCCTGCCAGGGCAGTAGTAGGTGTGCCAGGACAGAGACCAGAAGGGCCTCACTTGCTCCGCCGTGACATCGATGCCTTCCAACCTGTTAGGAGCGGCAAGAGGACACTCACCAGCTGCCAGCAGGGGGCGACACTTCGCTCCTGGACTTCCCAGCCTCCTGAGCCAAGAGCTAAGTAGACTTCCATTCTCTGCAAATTATCTCATCTCACGGACTGTGTTGCGGCAACAGGATACAGACTGCAACAGTCACGGTAGCAGTGCCACAAGTTTCCCCTTAGGAACGCACTACAAAACTGCGTGATACTGAGATTATCATACTAACTTCACAGATGAGCGAAACGAGCTAAGCAGTACCAAGCACTTCATCCAACACAGCAACTATCAAAGCCAGGATATGAGCCAAAGAGTGGTGCCTGTCTAGTTCCTAACCACAACTTTAAATTTCTATCCTTCATGAGTTGCTTCTGATCCAAGATGACCCTTTTTTTTTTAATCAGTTTACCAAGGAATTATAGCAGGATCCCAATTCAGTACATAGCCACAAGCCTACTCTGTGACAAGTCATCTTGCACACTGAACCAAATTACTTAGCAAAATACATGTCGGAGTGCTATGGTTTGGATCTGAAACACCCAGACAGCCCCGTGCGCTCTGTTTCTGACAGGTGATTGGATCGCTGGGCTCTGTACTCACCGCTGGATTCGTCCACTGATTGGTGCGTTCGGAGGCGGGGTCTGGGTCAGGGGCCGTGGCCCGGAAGGTAGCGCCTCCTCGCTTGGCGCCTCCCTCTTCTCTCTTTTCTGGCCTGGGTGAGAGGGGTAGCTTTCCTCCCTAGCAGCCTCGTCTACCACGCCATTCTGCAGCCAGCTTGCCAACCAGATGGAAACTTCCGGAACCCCAAGCCAACATAAGCTCCTCCTCCTGCAAGTTGTAGATGTCGGTATTTTGTCCTGAGGACAGAGAGGGAGTACTAAGACACAAACTATCAACATTCAATATACTGAATATTCAGAAATAGCAACAAGAAAAAAAAGCCTAGTAGGAAAATGAAAATAGCAGATGAGTACAAAATTTGCAAAAGGAAGACTATGACGCACCACCGCAGTGTTTGTGTTTAAAGCAGTAGATCTAGATAAAAGCAGTAATTACACCAATCTATTAGAAAAGAACATAACAATAAATTTTCCTGACTCTGGATGAAGCAATGGTTTCTCAGAAATGACACCAAAATCACAACAGATAATTGATAAACTGATCTCCATCCCAATTAGAAACTTTACCCTACAACTAATATCATCAAGAAATGAAAAGATAATTCCCAACTTGAGAGATGATATTTTTAAATCATATATCTGACAAGGAATTTGTGTCTGAAACATAAAAGGAAGTCTTAAATAGGGATAATCTGGGTCGGGATTTAGCTCAAGTGGTACCGCACCTAACTTGGAAGCACTAAGGGTGCAGTTCAATTCTCTAGTACCATAAAAATTAATTAATTAATTAAAATAATAAAGAATAAAGATAATCTGATTTCAAAACGGGCAAAGATCTATATACATTTTCTCTTTAAGAAAAAAAAAAAGACAAAAACAGCCCACAAACTCATGAAAAGATGTTTAGTATCATTTGTCTGCAGTGAACTGAAATTGAACTCAGGAGCCACCTCTTCCAAGACTCTGCAATAACTATAACTTTTAAAAGCCAAGTAGTAAGTTTTGGAGAGGGTGTGGGAATTGTTACTGGGAATGTAAAGTGGCCTTGGAAGATGAACAGTTTTTCTAAAGATAAAAATCTATACAATTATCCCATCACCCAGCAATTGTACGCTTATATATTTGACACATATTCAACAAAAATGAAGACATAATTGCCAGAAAAACTTGTGCATGATTGCTTACGGAAGTATCGGTCATAACAGAAAAAAAAGTGGAAGTAACACACACATCGGTCCACAAGTGCATGGATGAGCAATGTGGTATATCCATATGAGGAAATACTATTCAACCCTGAAAAGGAATGAAGTCCAAGACATGGGAGAAGGTGGATGAAGTTTGAAAATATTACACTAGGTGCAGTCAGAAAGGTCACGGTGCGCGGCTCCAGGTCACACGGGAAGGACAACTCACGGATTCTCTGTCGCTGGCGGACACGGAGATGCTGAGGAAGTGAGGGGATGGGGAACGATACCAATGGGTCCTGGGTCTTTAGAGAAATGAAAATGTTCAAAACAGATGATGATGATCATTCTCCAAGCTTGTCTCTGAATATACTAAAAATACTAGATGTATCAAAGGAGCAAACGATATTCAAATAAGCTCTCGATAAGAAGCTGCAAATATAAAGAATCCTGTATTTTTCTTTGGCTTTCAAGTTAGCAACTCTTTTTTTAATGATACTGGTATGGCCTTAGCTCCAGTGCAATAAAACCAGTACTGGTGAAATGTAAACTGATGCATACTGTCTGGAAGGCGGTTTTAAGCATATATCAAAATCTTGAAAAAAAAAAATGGTCTTTGTTCGAGCAATTTTTTCTCCAGGAAACACAGCCTAGAAAAGTGAGGCAGGAGAGTGGAGGATGACAAACCAGCAAGGTTTGGGGGCATGACCTGTCAATCACGACCAGCACACGGGGCGGAGCAGCTTCAGCCCGGATGTGACGTCAGGACGGGGGCTGAACCTCGACGGCCACTCGCCTCCTGGGCCCTGCTATGCGGGGTCTGTTTTATGCAGGGTCTATTTTTTTGTTTTCCCTACCCTTCTTTTCCTCAGAGAATGGCTTATCCTTTAGACGTTTCTTCTCTCTTCTCCTACTTTTCCATATACAGCTCTTCCTTGCCTTTAACAAATGTAAAACCTTGAGGTTCTTTGGTTGTCCCGTCCGATTCTTTTTTCAGCACAAGAGCCTGGAAGGGACCAGTGGGCACAGGGCACCATTAGCGCAGGTGTCAGGAGATACGTGCAGAGCTTTACATACTCTAATGCGACTGCACTGTTATTTTTAATAACGAAACAAAAACACTAGAACACCCTCATTATCCAATAATGGTGAAATACAGAAAAACATTAGTATACAAAAAACATAACAAAATGCTATCCGGCCATTAAAAACATATCTACAGGACAGCAGCAAACAGAAATCAATGAAATGTTCCTAGTAAGTGGGACAGCCGGCTACAAAGCAGCACATAAAGAGTAATCCTAACTTTGTAAAGTTGTTGAAGTATGTTCTTAAAATATTAACTGGTTTACTTAATGCGAACACTAGTAGACAAACACTTCCGAGACTTTTTCTATATGGTTTTAATCTTCCACAAAGAACATGTACTAGTCTTTTAATGACAAAAAATAGAATTTTAATGTGTTTTTCCAGCTTTCTTCCCCTGAAATGCAACAGTTGATGGCTGGTACGATTTGAAAGTCTGAATTAGATAATTTCTAAGATGCATTCCATTTCTAAGGTGACAACTTCAATAGTCAACGCTTAGGCGTGTTTTTTACAGCCCACCTAAGAACTTCTCAGAGAGACTCTTCTCACTCTCTGGTAAACGTGCCTCCTCCCACCCCACTTCCAGAGAGGGAGGAGTTGCAATCTTGAAAAATAAGGTTACCCATAGTTGGGGGAACCGGACATTGTGAGATGAAGCGAGACATCCCTGCAGCGACCTGGAAACGATTTTTCTTTCCCAAAATACAATTAATCAATTACGTCCAAAGAAGTGGAATCAATATTTTTATAAATGAGATGTTCATACTCCGAGAAGGGATTGTTGCGGTGGCTACCTAATCTTTCACCTGCTAATCCAATGTAAATTATGGGCTTTTAGCGGATGTTTTCCACCTTTACCACTGAAGTTTTTTCCATTTGGCCATTCTGGTCACGACTTTCCATCTCTCTTGTCCAGCCTCTGGCAGATGCAATGTGCCAGGGTCTCTTAATAAGCAACACACCACTAATAACAAAACCATGTATTCACTGGATGCCCTCCTCGCCCAGGCCTTTGTAATATTGTCTCATTGATCTTCCCACAATCCTCTAGGACACAGGGAAATGATGTGCAGCTGGGGACACTGGCAAAGCTCTGATGAATCGGAGTCTGATTGAATCCTTTTAATGAAAGGAACATTTATTATGTACCTACTGTGCACCGTGACTACTCCAGGCACTAGAGCTACAAGGATAAATGTCAGAGTCACTGCCTCGTGGGGCTCACAATTTAGAGGGGAAGACAGGTACAGAAATAAGTGCATTGCATCATCATGGAGTCTGAGGTGTAGATCAAAGGACGGCATTCTGGGAACAGAGGAAGGAACAATGAACTCTTCCTGTAGCAGAGAACAGCAGTTCTGCAAAGGAGAGGAACTTTGTCGGGCAGGAGAGGAAGAGGTGTGCTGGCCAGAGGAGGGGGGACTGAGAAAGGAGGTCGGATCCCAGGAACAGGAAGCTAGGAAGACAAGGGCCGGCTCGAGGCGGGTTTCGGCCCGGCGCCACTTCGTGATTTGCTGTTTTACCTGTTCTTTCACCCCAGTTAACCTGGTTGTCTGTCTCGCCTGTTTCCCCACCTGATGAGTTCTAGCACCTTCTCGTATTATTGGCTTGAGATCTGGGTATGAGATGGACCAGCCTCCCCAGTTCGCAGGAGTGGGCCCCAGGCTGGGCACGCGGCCCAGTTCAGTCGTGGAAATGTGAATGCAAAGACATTGGCAGACAACGGGAAAGAGGTACTTTCTGTGATGCTTACAAGGCTGCTCTGTTGAGCGCCTAGAGCGGGCCAGCACCTGCAGGAGGATCACCTGCGCAGAAGCAGATAAAAGGAAAAGTCAAGCTGAGGACAGACAGGAAGTTAAACCTAGTGGCCTTGTGTGGCCGTAGAATCCTCTTTTCACTTCAATCAATTTGATTGCTGTCTTTCAATTACTTAATGATATAAGAGTTATTAGAGAACTGATACACCACTCCAGTGTTTGGGGAATTAAGTCTGTATAAAATAAGGCAAACTCTAGTCTAATAGGGCCCTTGGGATCATTTCAGGGAGGGAAGTTGAGACCCAGTGGTACTAAGAGACTTGTCCACATTGTATTTAAATGAGTTAGACTTACAGAAAATCTTGTGACTATGGGATACGTATTCTCTGCTGTCCAGCGCTGTGTCCTGGTAACAACGACAACAATAAGACCCAGGACCACAGACCAAGCACTTTGAGCAGTCTTCCATAAACAGCAGTCCACATAAACCACTGCACTATTCCATAAGGTAGGGTTATTCAGGGAAGTCAAGAATTTTAGAAACCCTTTCAATCATTTGAGTTCACCGTGTGGAAGAGGAAGCTAGGACAGAGCTCAGTCCAAGATGGTGTGGGGTCCTCGGGCAGCTGCGAGTCCTAAGCGTGGCAGTGCTACTCAGATGTGCAAAGCTTCGCAGCTGTTAGAGACAGGAGTCACTCTTTTTTTTCTTTTTTAAAAAGGGTCTCACCTTGTAGTTCAGGCTGGCCCTGAGCTCAGCCTCAAATTCACAGAAATCCTCCTGCTGCTGCCTCTCAAGTGCTGGGATTACAGGTGTGAGACACCACAGCCGGCACTGTGGTATGTGGTACTGATTGCCAGTGTGTGTGAGTCTCCTCGCCCGACATTGTTGTATGTGGTTACCGGGGATCGATCCTGGGCCTTTGTGCTTGCAAGACAGATGCTGGAACCACTGAGCTAAATCCTGTGTCACTCTTAAGGGAGCAGGACCATCAAAATAGTTCAGGAGTATAGAAGGCGGGGTCTGTGAAGATGAGGGTTCCAATCAAAACCATTGGAGCTAAGTCCACATGAAGAAAATAAAGGCAAAAATGTAGTCAAGTGACTGGGACTAACATGGAGGACCTTGGATACTACCAACACTATATTGCCATAGTCAAGGCCAAGGGCTGGTGTCCTAGTCCGACGCTTAGGAATGAAATGACTTATACACTAATAGGACATTAGGACAGCTCCTAGTAGCCCTCCATACACCCAGATTTCATGTTAATTAAAGTCTCTTTAAATCAAACCTCCACAGTGTATCCCACCTTGCTCCCACTGTTGTAATTTAAAATCATGTTTATTATTCATCTTCAGATAGGACTTAGCTATTTTCCCACTTGTACTAGGCACGGGGATGATCACAGAAACATCTTCTAGTAAATTTTAAAAGAATGGGAAAAAATCTATGAATGTATGAATAAATCTCCACAGAGCTCACCAAGGGTCCAATATTTAGCAATTCTTCAGAGTATGTTGTCATGCATGGAGCACCGGCTTGAGTGGATGGAAGGATGGTGGGTGGGTGGGTGGGTGGTTGGGTGGGTGGGTGGTTGGATGATGAGTGGGCAGTATATGATTGATTGAAGAGTAAGAATTCTTAGCCATTATTTTACTTATCCTTGTGAAATTTACAAACCATAAAAAAGAAATTAAACTCTCACCAAGAGGGGCAATTAACATTAACTGGAAAGTTATTGTAACAAACTTTAAGGTAATAAGGAAATACACATAACATAGGTCAAAAGTCACTTATCTGAAATATTTTTGCTTGGGAGTATTTCACATTTCTTACCCTTCAGATCTTCAAACATTTGCTTACATATAATAAGGTATCTTGAGGATGTAACCAAAATCTAAAGGTGGGATTTATTCAAACATACCACATACACATAGCATGAAGGTAACTTTACTCAGCTTTTTAGTGACCTGCATTTCCACTGAAACCATTAAATGAGTTCAGGTATTCATTTCCCATCTGGGTATGATGTCAGCACTGGAACTATTTTAGATTTGGGAGCATTTCAGGTTTCAAACTCTCAGATCATGCATGTCCAGCCTAGGAAATCCAGTCCGATCTCACCAGCATGAGTCCGTGAGCCAAAGCCTAAGGGGCAGCTAGGAGTTGTTGAAGGCGGAAAGATCAGGCTGTGTATCCACAGGGGTGCCAGACAAGAGCATGTTCAAGCTCAAGAGACACTAAGTGCAGACATCCCAAGGTGTGCGGGAGCTCGGCACAGGGGCTAAATGCCGGAGTAACAGCGCAGCGGAGCAGACAGCACAAACCTCACCTGTCAGGGAGGACGTGGAAAGGCGGCTGGGATTCGAGGTCATGAAGGTATTTTAAAGTCAGATTACGGACCGGGACTTGTTCCTGTCTGCACACCCGAGTGACGGGGGTCTGGCATGATCTGACCGGGGTGTGCCAGCTAGCACGGCAATGAAGGCGGGAGAACTGGCGAGAGCTCACAGCCTGAAGGCAGATTTTCATGGCTCTCTTTTCATGGTCCCACAGTGTGGAGATCTGGTCAGCATGTGCATGTTAATGCATGTTAATGCCATCTCAGCCCTTCCTTTCAGCAAGATCAGTGACTCCCTTTGCAGTAGGAGGAGCTTCATCTCGTCCTGCTGGACCTCTGCTCGGCCACAGGGTGGGTCGGCAATGGCCAGCGTGTCGGTGTCGTGCGGCACTGACACCCTGTTGCTACTCCGAGCAGGTTTCTGCAGAGCCTGCCGAGTAGGTTTACAAGCGCAGGGAGGGCTTGAGAACCAGGCTGTTCTCCCGGCAATGACGGCTGTGGTTTGAGTACTCATTCTGTGCCTGGAGCTTGCTACCAGTTTCCTATCTATCATCTGACTTTAGTTCTCCCTACATGTCCATAACAGTCAACACGTTGCCCACTCTACAGAAAGGAAAACGTGGCTGCAGATGCTGTAACATTTACCCATATCCACATAACTAGTCAGTGGCTCAGGATCCAAACCCAGGCCTGTCTTCAATTCCTTTCTCTCCCACCAGACTACACGGCTGTGAGCAGACGTCACCCGTGCTGGCGAGGTAAGCACTGACCAAGAGCAGCCATTCCACAAGTCACTACCAATGCCAGGAACTGGAATCACAAAGCTGTTCATTAATCTACAGGGATGACCATCAGACCTCTAAGTGGCTTCGCTTCACAGGCCTAGCCCGAATTCTTTGGAACTTATCATGTAATGTGGATCCATGACAGTGTGGACATCACACTTGCTGTGCTGCATTCCACCATGTGCTTGCTGTGATGTTTAGTAAATGCATAGAGACCCCTTGCCCACTTGTCCTGCTCAGACAGAGAGGCTTTAGCTGCAATAAAGATCAGTAGCGGACACTTTCTTAGCATTTATTCACTCTCCAGTGGTGTGTTCGAGTTCATCTGCTTAGAGTCTCTGTCAAGAGAAGGGGAGTTCTCTGAGGACAGAGACTGTCCATCAGTTCCAACAGAAGCGGGACCCAGTAAGCCATGGGTTGAGTAAGTGAATATCCAACTAGCCACTAAGATTCTTCATGCACATGATCCCTCCCACTTGGAATTCAAACACAATGTATCTCAAACTACTCTCTCCTGTCGGTGTAAGTCCGATGTATGTCGGGGTAGCAGAAGGAAACGAGGCACTCAGGGATGACATCCAGCAAGGAGAACAGCCTCAGAGGACTGAACCACCTAGCTGTCTTCCAACAGCTCTTTTATTATGGAGCCAATACAAAGTAGCAATGCATAGGGGTAAAAACAGAAGAGGTGGGCTGGAGCATTTCCTGGGACAGGCCTCGCAGTTCTTCCTGATTCCCATCCCAGTGTTTGTTTACCGATCTGTTTGCAAGATTCAGTAACTCAAAAGTTAGCAAGATGTCTGGGGAACATCCTGTGAACTGGTGATAAGGAAACTCAGGAGTTCTGCATAACTGGTAAACAGCTACCTTTTCCCCTACACTCTCACTTGGAATTCAAACACAGTGTATCTCAAACTACTCTCTCCACCCGAGGTCCTGGTGCAGGTGTCCGGTGCTGTCCACACCTGTGGCCCCTTGTCTGGCTCTGTAGCGCTACCTTCTTGTGGATTCTGTGGGCTGCGTTCTTTGGCACAGGGTGCTGGAAGCCACTATTCCTGCAGGCGTCAGGCACCAAAGCGGCTCCAGATGTACATACCCACCTGGAGGCAGTTTTCAGCCCCTGAGTGAGAAGTGCAGGAATACAAATACCTCGGATCCACAGCTGTGACAGGGACCACGCTGAGGCTGACCCACTCCAGGTGCCCTGCAGGGCTGAACAGCGAACTTCATCATTGCTTAGTCTCCTTCCCTTACTTGTCCTACATACCCACTTTTGAACCAAACTTCCAAAGGTCATTTTCTAATACAATATTTTTGTTATGTTTTATATCTAGAAATCCACTAAAAGCCTCATATAGTAGGTGTGTGACACTGGACTAGTCCACTTCAATTAGTTCTGGGGTGGACGGTGGGCTTACTGTGTGTGTGTGTGTGTGTGTGTGTCTATGTGTGAGTGCACGCGCGCGCATGTGTGTGCATGTGTACCACTAACCAACAGGCTTGCAGCCAGGATGGAGTGCAACGGGGAAGAGGAAGGAAGGCTGCTGTTGCCTGCCCTGCCATGGACTGCTTCTTCTCTGCCGTACCCCTGTCCCTGTGTCACGCCTCTGCCTTGCAGCCAGCTGACAATGGACTGAAATCTCCACAGACTGTGAGCTAAATAAACCTTTCCTCCTTTAACTTGTGGGTGTTGAGTGTTTTGTTTCGGTGATGACAATCCAAGACGACTTTGAATGAACACACTTCTCACAATCACTTCTGCCCCCCCAGATGTGCTCCTCCCATCTTGCACCTGCTCAGTGCTCTGCGTAGAGTCCCTCCTCCGCTCTCTACCCTTGTCCCTCTGTGTTGGCCACTGTTGGGTTGAGTCTGTTTCTTCCCACCTCGGCTCTTGCTGGCCTCCTCAAGCTGTCTGTCCACAAATGTCTTCCCGGCTCTTTGGAACATGGCAGTAGCAGGACTGTAAACAAGGTGCGACGACTCCGTCTTACCTCACAAGCCAGCAAAACCTCCCGGAAGCACTTGAAATCCTCCAGGAGGCCCTGTCAACAAGTTCTCCTTCTACCTCCTTCATTACAAAACTTTCCACCACCCACTCTGCCTAACAGCTCGGTGCAGGTTCCTCCTGTTTGTACTTTATCATAATAGATTTCCTATCAACTTAAGCCAAGCGTTCTGTTAAGGCAATACAGCAAGAATAAATAAAGGCAGAACTTTGAATTTCAAAGAGGTCTTTTTTAAGGGAAAAACGGAGATATGCGAATATTCCCAAAACAGTGACGGAAGTGCCACAGGGCCGTGTGCAAGGCATGTTAGGAACACGGGAGCAGCCAGAGCGGCTCGTTCTGGGGACTCTGGGCAGGCCTGGGCTGCGCTGCCACCATCTCTAAACCCTCAGACAGGGCCTGTGCACCGTAAGCTCACACTGGGTTAATTGTTTTGCCTGGTAGATTATGTACAAGTATTCCCAGGATTGACATTTCTTTGGCCTTTAAATGATGGGTGAGGAGGAGAACTCAGCAGACAGATGTCAAAGTATGTGCGAAGATTGGGGGAAACGGCAGGAGGGAGGGGTCTAAGGAAAGAGCAAACTGCACAGGCTCGCTGGAGAATCCCAAGGGCAGCACTGGTTAGAACCGCGCGGAGAGGTCGGCACAAAGCTCCGGAGTGTAAATGGGCGCCTCGGACAGCAGTGGGCCTTGAAAGTGTGCGAGCCGCGCCGGCGACCAGGAGCCTGGAGACACGAGGTCAGCAGAGCCTCTATCGGTGCGAACGTGTGCGGAAGCGTCCGACGCGTGGGCCACAGGCCAGTCGGTGCCTGTCGGAACCAGGAAACGCGGCAGCAAGTGCACCGTGAGGCTTCCGCTGTGCTCACCGCGCTCCCATCGCTGGCGTCACCCCGTCACCCCGCCTCCCCTCGGATCACTGGGGACGGCAGCTTCTCGGGGTGCTCGGCCCCCGTGAGCTGAGCGCGCCAGGCAAGGGTCTCGGTCACACACTCTTTCGAATCTACAAAAACATAGCATTTCTTTTACACTGCCACGGAACATGGGAAAGTTATCAATCAAGAAACTAGGTCCTTGTGCTAAAAAGGTTGGGGACCCTGGAGACAATTTGAAAGGCGACTGTTTGCTCACATTTCTAAATTTTATTTGGGACTTCTGTATTTTGCAGTGTTGACAGAGGTGGTGGTATCTGAGGCCCAAGCAAGTGCTTTAGCAAATAGCCCAACCCCGGGCCACTCACAACCTTTTTAGCCTGTTTGAATGCCCGAGGCCCTGGCTCTCTGCACCCTCCGATCCTGCGGGGCCACATCTTGGACAGTATCCTTAGCAATTTGTCCCAGGCAGCCGGCATCAAGTTGAGTGATCACTACTCAGGTCATCATTGGCCAACTCTCCACTGCAGCTGGGAGGGAAATGGGTTCTGCTAACAGACTGACCCAAACGGCAAAGCCTACCATGGGAGACGTGTGTGTGTGTGTGCTCACGCGTGTGTGTGTGCGTGCACGCGCATGCACATGCAGTTATGTCTGTCGGTGACTGTTTAGGACCCACCTGTCAGTATCAGGATAGGATGTGTGAGTACACGCACACACACATATACACACGTGAACTTGTGCACAGGTGCACCTGCAGCTTCTGTGTGCACTTGGGCACCGACGCCTGCTGCGTGTTTGTGGAGCCACGTGCACCTGCACACAAGCACATACACCTGTGTGTGCAAGTCTGCACGTGTGACATGCACAGCTCCCACTAGCGTATTCACGCTGTGAGGAGCCCAGGCTTGCAGCCACCAGAGCAGCCTGTCCATTCCCGCCACACAGCACGAGCCTCATTACCACTGTGTGCACTGGTCACACCTGTGGCGACCAAAGTCTGAAGAGAGTGTTAAATATCACAATTGCTTATTGTTCAGCATTTTTCATACTAATGGCAGGCCAACTCGTGGAGATCCGGGCAGTGTGTAAACACCTTCTGCTGCCTGCTCATTTCATGCCAAGGAAGGACTTGGCAACAAGCGGCCCCGGCGCAGGGCCTCTGTGCCTCAGTGTGTGATGGTGCAGCCCTTGCGCGATCTTCCCTGGATAACCTGCAGCAAGCTGAGAGTGCAGCGGACCGCAGCGGCATCTTGCTTCTGTGCAGGTGACAGAGAAGGGCTGGTTATACTCACAGGACCGCTGGATGCAGCCCTAGAGAAGCCAACCAGAAGGGGGAGCCAGAGGGGCTCCCGCAGAGTTCCTGGAAGTGACCGAGATGAAGTCATACTCACATTCTGAGCAGCCACCGTCCACTTCCCGCTGGAGCAAAAAGCCGCACTTGCTTCCCGGTGGGAAGCTCGACACCCACAGCCTGTCTCCCGGGCACGTGTTCTTTCCAGCCACACAACAAGCTCTACACAGAACTTTTCCATTTAATCCTTAGTGGTAATTCTTTCAGGCCCACAGTCGTGGCTCGTTAGTGACAGGAAGTCAAAATGCTGAGAGTTTGAAGGACTCTAGAAATCCGCTAGCAAAAGTTGGCGCTGGCATCTCCCCTGAGTCGCTGCCAGCATCCCGAGGACACTAGAAGGGCTCCGCAGGGCAGAGTCGCAAAGCTGAGCCGCACTGACCCCATCGGTGAGTTCTGTGGTTTCTTCTTAAATGTGTCAGTAATTGCCAGTATTTAAAGACTGACAGATGTCTGATAAAACATCAAGGGTTCAAGTGTCATAGTTCATATGTAAACATCCTCGCAGCGCTCAGGCGCTCACAGCCGGGGCTCTGGGGAGGTGACTAGGCACGGGCCTGTGGCACTGGATTAGGCCACTGACGAGACCTGAGCTGGTGTGAGGTCGGGAGGGTTGGGCCACCTGCACATCGCCTGGATGGGTTACGACCCCCCCTCTCCTGACCCTCTGTGCCGCCTGCCTCCTGCTGCCATGCTACCAAGGCTTTCTCCTCTGCGATGCCCTCTGCCACGTGCCACCGGCCTTGGAGCCGGCTGATTACGGACTGAAATCTGCGCAAACTGTGAGCCAGAACAAACCTTCCTCTTTCTTCAAAAATAAGCCAGAAGGTAAAGAAGATGTGGTTTTTCTATAGAATGGAGTACTACTGTGCCATAAAGAATGACAAACTTGAGTCATTCCTACTCAAATGGACATACCTTCAGGACATACTCCTAAGTGAGATAAATAGGTCACAGATATATAAATACCATATCTTTTCTCTGATATGAGAAACTGAAAATGTAAATGAGTTTTAAAATGTATGTTAGATATTATACAATCTAAACTATTCAAAGGTAAATGGGGTAGAGGTGGTAATGAGGGGAAAGAAATAAATAGATAGTAATAAATAAATGGAAACAAAGCTTATGTATATAGGGGGTGGGAAGTTGTAGGGTGGGTAGGGGAATAGGAAACTATGAGAATCAAGTCATGTCATGCCACTGGTACAAATTGTCAATGTTGAGTGTGATCATGATGTGCATATAAAATGTACCTATTTCACAATAAAAAAATAAACAAATAAATAGTAGAAATAAGACAGTCGGGTAACTGACACCCCATTCCTGGAGGGTAACCCCTGACCAGAGCTGAGTTTCAGCTGCCTCTTGCAAGGGCAAATGTGTTCAGTGTGACACCCTTCACCACTCGTGTTACACCCTGCCGGTCTCTTCTTGTCTTATGATGATAACCCAGTACCAGAAGCAATCTTTTGGATAGTTTTTGCAAAAAAAACCCGCCCTCTTCCTCTTCTCTCTCTCCCGCTCTCTCTCTCTCTCTTTTTCTCTCTCCCCTTTATCTTTCTCATTATTTTTCGGAGGAGATGAATCACTGAAATTCTTTTCAAATATTTCACTTGGTCATTTGCTGACAGGCCATAATCCCACTGATGTTTCCAACAAGACAATATAAACCAGTGGGGCAAGAGTGGTAGTAAATAACTTCTGGGGATGCAAACATGACCGATTTATGGGGCGATGTTTACATACAGACCTGTGTTCATGAGCTACAATGTCTTCTACATTTGAAACTGGACATATATTATTATATCCATGTCGATGCTGCTACAGGACTTAGGTTACCTCAAAATTAAATTAAAAATGGCTAATGTCAGGGCATGTTTGAGAAGCAGCAAGGTGGACCTTCTGTATAACCTTCGTCTCTGAAATCCCTTGTGGGGAGTCCAGCAGGACCCCGGGTCCTGGAGGGGGTAGGCTCTGAGTGGGGGATTTTCCTGCCCCTCGGGGAACCGCAGCCAGACCCAGCCACCTTTCTGCCAATGGGAGAAAATCACTCTGCAGCCAGGTGGTGCATATGAGCTCAACACTGCATGAGCATACAGGAGGAAGAAGGACTCCGGTGGCTATGTCCTCTGAGGGTAAGAACCACAGCTGGAGGACCAGAGGCCACATGGCCGCAGGCCTGGCGGTGTTGGCAGGAGCCACCACACAGCAGCTTCTGCATTTCAGATGAAATCCCCCAAACTAGCAAGTGCTGATAAGCAAAACCTTTCCAGAGGAACTGTGCTATAAAAACAGTAGCCACCAGGGCCGGGGAGTTAGCTCAGTGGTTCCGGCGCCTGTCTAGCAAGCGCAAGGGCCTGAGTTCGATTCCCCGGTAACCACATACCATACTGGGCGTGGAGACTCACTCCAACAGCAACCAGTACCACACACCACAGTGCCGGGCGTGGTGGCTCACGCCTGTCATCCCAGCACTCGGGAGGCAGAGGCAGGAGGATTGCTGTGATGTGAGTTGGAGGCTGAGCTCAGGGCCAGCCTGAACTACAGAGTGAGACCCTTTCTCAAAAAACCTAAAAAAAAAAAGAAAAAGAAAAAACAGTAGCCACCCACCGGTATGTTCTAGGCACCGCTAAGCACATAGCACATGCTCATTAAACACTCGCATTGCACAGCACTGACTGTGCACTGGACACTCACTCACCAAACCTGCTGGGACACTGAACTACCTTCCCCGTGGGC
Organism: Petromus typicus; assembly: GCA_004026965.1. NCBI lineage: Eukaryota > Metazoa > Chordata > Mammalia > Rodentia > Petromuridae > Petromus > Petromus typicus. Next base: position 57,074 of record PVIR01001848.1, on the reverse strand, counting down.
AGGGAAGGAAATTGAGGCAGAGAAAGTGAAGTGTCAGAGGCAGGATTTGAACTCAGGCACTCCACTGCCCTGTCCAGGGGATCTTCACTGTCACCTTCCAGGATGAGTCCCGTGACCGCCCTCACTGCTCAGAAGAGACTGCAGCCCCAAAGGAATGGCTGCCTGCAAGCCCCTGCACCGGTACGGGAGGGCGGGGTGGGCCTGGAGAGGACAGGAAATCATTTCTCAGAACCCAAATGCCATTTTTTTCCAATAAGAAAAAGGCTTCTCTGGCTGTCAGACCATAAGCTGCAACCTTTATGTTTACAAAGCAAAAAAGGGCAATTAAGCGAGACAGAATAAATCTTCCCAGGCCTGTGCTGAAGGGGTCTGGCAGGGCCGAGGGCTGAGGGCTGACTGACAGCACACATTACATCCGCAGCCCCCTCAGCCTCTGACATTTCTTGGAAGCGCGAAGCTGGTTTCTTAAAGAGCCCCAGCCCTTTCTGAGCGGCAGGGACGCAAGGTGGCGGGCGGGGGGTGGCGCCCTAGCGGGGCGTGGCTGCGTGAGGGGACGGGGAGGGGGCTGCGGCTCGGAGTGGGCACCATGCTAGGTGCCAGGCTTGTGACCAATCCCAGCGAGTCGCGCAAAAGGAGTTCCCTGAGGACTGAGAAATCAGGACCGGCGCAGGTGGACAAGGCGCCTGTCTTCTTACCCTGAGACGCTTGCCCGGGCCTCTGTAGGGAGAGCCTGGGAGCTGCGACACACACACTGGCTAGTCTCACATCTCAGGGGCCAAGCGTGACAGCAACGCCACCGGCTTTTTGGCAAAAGGCCCGGGAGTGAGAGGCTTGTGCACAGAGCCTCCTGCTGGGAGCAAGGAGCAGCACACCCCAGCGTCTCCCTGCTCCTGAGACCTGCTGCTTCCAACTCTCCCCGCTGTGTCCATGAAAACTCCTGACGGCCCTTCGCAGTGGACACGGGCAGCCCCTGCTTGCCAGGCTGTCCCCAGATGGGCGTTTTTGGTTTTGTTTTGTTTTTTCTGTTTCATGTTCTTGCGCATTCTTTTTTTTTTTTAAGGTTTTTTGAGACAAGGTCTCACTTTGCAGTTCAGGCTGGCCCTGAGCTCAGCCTCCAACTCACATCACAGCAATTCTCCTGCCTCTGCCTCCCGAGTGCTGGGATGACAGGCATGAGCCACCACGCCCGGCACTGTGGTATGTGGTACTGGTTGCTGCTGGGCATGAGTCTCTACGCCCAGCATTGTTATGTGGTTACCGGGGATCGAACCCGGGTCCTTGTGCTTGCAAGACAGGCACCGGAACCACTGAGCTAAATCCCCGGCCCTCTTGCGCATTCTTATTCCTGATCACAAGCACCAGACATGTGAGGGGCGCCTGTGCCCGTGGAATCCGGTCCCGTGGCTGAGCTGGTCGGGTCTGTGGCTAACACGACTGCCCTCGTGTTGATGAGCAGGGCCGCGGCAGTCTGGGGTACACGCCGTCTTTCCGGGCGGTGAGTGTGTGACCGTTCAGTGCTGCAGGCCTTCGTTTTCTCCTCCGTAAACCGACAGTCACACAAGAACCTATTGCACCATTTGCGGTGAGAAGTACAACTCATTCCACAACCCGGAACTTTTGCATAAAAATGATCACAACATTGCAGTAGAATACAACATAAAATATAAAGAAAAATAAATAAGCTGACCTGCACTTACCTTTCAAAAGTTTCGTGGCTGGTGTGCAGGAGACAGGAGAGGAGGGAAGGAAGGAGAGGTAGGAAGACTTTCACTGCTGCCAAAGTCACTGCTCTCCTCTGGCTCCCTGGGCTCTTTCTTTTCGAGCAGCCTTCACCAGGAACCTGTCCATTGGAGCCTGCCTCCTCCATTTCTTTATTTTTGTTTCCACAGAGAAACAGACTTGGAATGTTCTAGTCTTTCACCCAATGAATGTTCACTTCACAGCCAGAGGATATACTAGGGCAGACTGTTTTTGAGTGGATGGGACTCGAGACAAATAAACAAGTCAGCAACTGAGAGACCAATTTCCAGATTATTTTACATCTGCCCCTGCAAATCACTGAACATCTTTCAGGGAGAACTTCAGAATGGCTTTTCCCAGCTTTTTGAAGAAGACACATGAGCTAGAGTTTGGGGTGTGAAAGATTAGAATTGATGCATGTTTTTCTGGGTCCGGCCTTCCCCGATAACCACTGTTGGCAGGAATTTAAAGCCACAGGATCTTGCCACGTCTCTGCCACCTGCTGGCAATGACCTCATCCACTTCACTGAATTTCTCTGAGTCCAGGCTTCCATCGCTATAAAATAAAATAGTAATAAATGGCTGTAAGAACGACAGCAGGAGAAGTTGCATAGTTCTTTATAAATAAAAGGTACATGCCCGAGGTTGACGAAAAGGACTCTGCAGATTCTCTCCCCATTTCTTTCTGAGTTCTCTCATCGAATATCAGCACCGCTTCTTGATCCCGTGGGTGTGGAGGGCAGAGAACGTTGGAGTATTGCTCAGTCTAGACTAGGATGTCCAGCAGAACTTTCTGAGAGGATGGAAGTACTTTGTTTTTTCCAGTGTAGTAGCCATGGAGTCCTTGAAATATGAGTAGTTCATTGGAGGAACTAAACTTTACATTTTAATTTTAGGGCTCGGGATTTAGCTCAAGTGGTACCACACCTACCTTGGAAGCATAAGAACCTGAGTTCAACCCTAGATAACCACAAAAACAAAAACAAAATTTTATTTCATTTTGATCTACTTAAAATTGAAGTTAATTTTGAATGGAGATGGATTAAAATAATTCCCCAGAATATTTTGAGCCAAAGATCTACAGCAGCAACCAGTGAACACCCACTCCACACAAGTCCACGTTCAAAATGATAGGAAACTTTGAAGTTTGTTTATTCATACTTTTTCCATGCTTTCTCCACTACATGTGGTCTAGAACAGGGGTTAACCCCACAGCTCTTATTTAGGCAAGACATTATTTACAGCACTCTGTCCCATCTGTGATCTGCCCAGGAGAGTGGCTTCCATCTCATACAGGTCTTGGAGCTCAAAGAGAAAGGAGGCAGAGTCCAGATCTCAAGCAAGAGCAGTAAAAGGCAGGAGTGGGCATTGTGGAACACGAAAACTGCAAGGAAGCTGCAAGACCAGTAGACACCTTGAGCAAGAAGTCAAAACCAGAGGATATACTAGGGCAGCAACGGCAAACCTTTCAGAGACAAGACTCAAGCTACAATCCAAAACCGACTTCTTTATTGCAAAGAGCCAAAACTGCATTTAAACCTGAATACTGAACTGTTATTTTAGATAAAACAACTCATATAATAACATTTTGTTTTAAAAGAAACACAAATAATATGCATGCCATAGGTCCCCACCATAGGACTAAGACATCTATGGCTCCAAGAAGTTTTAATGCGATTTTCTGAAAAACTAAAGCATTAAAGCTTATATGGGAGAAACAAAACACACGCTCAGAAAAGACCCCAAAAGAGGATCAGTCTGCCCTGGGAAGATCTCAAGGCTCCAGGAACCACAGTAAAAGTCTTCTATGCTGGTACATTGCTTTAAAGATAGAGAAATGCCACAAAGTACACAAAGAAACAAGGAAAAACAGCCCACTCAAAAGATCAGAATAAATCTTCAGAAATGGTCTGTGATGAAATATATGCCTGAGGCTCACTAGATGAATACTTTAAAGCAACTGGCTTAAGTATGTCAAAAGCGCTAAAAGGAAATGCAAACAAAGAAATGCAGTACATTGGGGAAATTACACTTAAAAGAAGAACATCTACAAAACGGTAGAAGTTCTGACATAGAACAAAAGAGACTGTGGCCTGAAATACACAATGGCTGAATTGAGAAAATAATTAGAGGCATTCAACCGCAGACTCAAGCAGATGGAGAGAGAGTCAGCGGGCGTGGACATGACTCACTTAAAATCACCACGAACACGGACCAAAATAGAAAGAAAGAGAAAGTGAGCGGTCTAAGGGGCCTGCGGGACACCCCCAAGTCCGCCAATACACACGTCATGGAAATTCCAGAAGAAAAGTGAAAAAATAAGAGAGCACATTTGACAAAGTCATGGCGGAGACGTCCCCAGATTTGAGGAAAAGGATTTACAGATGCAAAAAACTTCCAGGGACTCAGCAAAGAGAAAACCAAAGAAACCACACAGAGGTACTTTTTCTGTGAACTTTTGAAAGAGGAGAGGAGAATCTTGAAAGCAGCAAGAAAAAAGTGACTCCCTGTGTACATTAGAGCTTCCTCACGGCCAGCAGAGGACTTCTCAGAGGAAACCTCACAGGCCAGCGGAGGGTGCGGTGTGTTTAACAACCGCCCAGTCAGTGACAGGCTGCAGACACAATGGTGGTCTCATAGTGAGGCTGGAAAACTTCCCACTCCGGGACCCTGTGGTGTCAAAGCATTGTGTTACCGTGCAGCACTCGCAGGCTGGTGGTGATGCTCGTATAAACCAAACCTACTTCATTCCCAGACAGAAAAACAGAGATACTGCGATGCACAAGACAGAATATTTGATGATGACAACTCTCTGATGTACACATTTACTCAGCGATATCTTTCATTATTACTTTAAAATGTACTCGTACTAATTTTTTTTAAGTTTACAGTAAAATAGTATACTATGCTACGCTGGCATAGCATCTGGCTTGTGGCCTCATTTATCATGTTTCTGACAACTCTTGATCTCACCGTTGTCCCTTTGCTTAATTTAAATCTCATGTTGCTTCCTCATTATGGCCTTACGAACAATAGGCTATGCCACTGTGCATACCGTGTGGCATAGATCTGTAGTAGTTACACCACCCAAAGTTGTATAAATACACTGACAAAATCATCCAATGGTGCATTTCTCAGAATATATTCCCACCATTAATTGATGCGTGACTATATTTAAAACACCCAAAGAAAAAACTGTTAACTGAAAAAATATATCAAGCAAAACCATTCTTCAAAAGTGAAGGGGAAATTAAGACGTTACTACTGGACCTGCCCTACAGGAGAAGCTAAAGTGAGCATTTTGACCCAAAATGAAAAAGTACTTTATAGTAACTCAAAGCCAGGTGATAATGGAAAAACCTCTGCTAAAGGTAGATACAAGAAAAAATTTTCTTAAATAGTGTTATTAAATGTTTGATGTATAACTGCTCTACTTTGTATTTCCTACAGGAATTTAAAATTCGATTGCACCGAAACCTCTAATTTCGCGTTAATGGGTCTATAATACACACAGATGTAATGTACACAAAGTGAGGAGGCGAAGCGACATGCATGCGGGAGTAGAGTTCTGTCGAAGACAAATACATCATCACAACTTAACAAAATGTGAAATATAATCCCCCCAATAAGCACAAAGGAAATATCTACAAAACAGTAAATGAGAAGAAAATCAGAACATGTCACTAACAAAAAAATTAAACTAAAAAAAAAAATCCAATAAAGGGAGAAAAAACAAACAAACAAACAAACAAAGCTAAAACATGTACCAAAAATAAAGTAACAACAAAAAAGAAACTACAAACTGGCAAGGGTAATTTCCTCTCTGTCAATGGATTTTAAAACAAAACAGAATCTATGGATGATCATCAACTTACAGTAATTCATCTTACAATTTTTTGACTTTATAATGGTTTGCAAGTGATATGCCTTCATAAAAAAGTATACTTTAAATTTCGAATTTTCATCTTTCCCAGATTAGTCATCCATGTCGCTCTCTAGTAACAATGAGAAGGGCCAACAATCACAGCTCCCATCGGACCCCAATGACACTCTAAATATATTTACAACTTATGATAGGGTTAGAATTAAGGATGCACTGATGCTGAAAATGAGTAAGTAGACAAAAATAAAAATATGACATATCAACACTTCTGAGATGGAGCAAGATCGGCGTTATCAGGGAAATTCATAATAGTGAATGGTTACAGATAATAAAGAAAAGTTTCAAATTAATAACCTAACATTACATCCTAGTGAACTAGAAGAAAGAGCAAATTAAACCTAAAGCTGTAAGAATAAAAATAAATAGATACTGAAAAAGTACAATATGAAATTTTTAAAAGAGAGAAAATCAACAAAACAACCATTCTTCAAAAAGATTCTTCATTGACAAATCTTTACTAGGTTGACTAAGAAATAAAAGAGAAAATGCAAATGACTGCAGTCAAAAACAACAAAAAGGACATTATAAGCAGCTTTACAGAAATAAAAAGGATAACCTAGAGGAAATTTAAAAAATCTTAGAAATACACAATCTAAAAAGGCTGAATCAGGGGGCCAGGGGTTTAGCCCAGTGGTTCCGGCGCTTATTTTGCAAGCGCAAGGGCCTGGGTTCGATCCCCAGTCACCACATACCATACTGGGCGTGGAGACTCACACCAGCAGCAACCAGTACCACACACCACAGTGCCGGGCGTGGTGGCTCACGCCTGTCATCCCAGCACTCGGGAGGCAGAGGCAGGAGGATTGCTGTGATGTGAGTTGGAGGCTGAGCTCAGGGCCAGCCTGAACCACAAAGCGAGACCCTGTCTCAAAAAAAAAAAAAAAAAAAACTCTCTCTGTTCACCAAGAACAAATCCTACACAGAAAATCACAAAAACTGCCACCAAAAATCTATCAGAATTAATGAATTATTTCAGCAAAGCTGTAGGATACAAAACTAGTTGTGTTTTCATATATCGATGAACAACCAGAAAAGGAAGTCTTAAAATAATTTTATTTACAGTGACATGAAAAAGAATAAAATAAGAGTAAGCTTAACCAAGGGGTGAGAGATTTAAGCACTGAAAATTGCAACCCATGGCTGAAGAAAATTAAAGAAGACAAAAATAAATGGGGAAAAACACCCCGCGTTCATGGATCGGAAGGCTTTGTATCATTAGGATGTCGGTAATACACAAAGCAATATAAAAATGCAAGGCAATCTCTCTCAGAATCCCAACGTAACAACAGAAAAACCCATCCCAAGTTTCATACAAAATCTCAAGGAGCCTGAGCAGCCGAAACAATCTTGAAAAGATAATGCTAGAGATGTCAAACTTTCTGATTTTAAAATTTATTACAAAGCCTCCGTAATCAAACAGTGTGCTGCTTACATCAAGAATGGTATATAACTAGTGGATTAGAATGGAGAACTCAGAGAGAGACCTCACATGTATCACCAACTGATTTTCAGCAGAGGATCCACAGCCAGTTCAAGGGGAAAAGGCAGCCTTTCCACAGTGCTAGAAAATACGGACGCCCATTTGTAGTCAGATGAAGGCGAATGTTCACCTCACCCCATGTACAAAAATGAACTCAGAATGGGCCCAAGAGCTATATACAAAGGTTAAAACTACAAAACTTAAGAACCAATATAGGGAAAACATCATCGTATTAAATTTGGCAATGACTTCCTCACTATGCTGCTAAAATTACAGGCAGCAAAGAAAACAATAGATGCATTTATCAAAATTAAAAACCTCTGTGCATCAAAGGACACAAAGAAATGAAAAAGCAGCTCACTAAAGAAGAGAGATATTATGAATCGGATACGAGTTTGATTTCTAGAATGTACTAACATAACAACGCAGCAAAAACATAAAAATTACAATGTAAAGAACAGGTAAAAGATGAATTAGATCTTCTGTAAAGAAGATGCATGAACAGCTAAGTGCATAACACCGTGCTCAACATCACTGTCTCGGTTACTGTTCCTGTGGCTCAGACAAACTACCCCACACCCAGAGTTAGTGGGGTTCGCATCACTCACCATGTGAGGAGACACAGTCTGTACCCAGCCGGCTCCCAGGCAGAGTTCCGTGTAGAGGGACAATGCACAGGAGAAACGGTTCGTGGTGGGCACAAGGCATCAAAGCGAGCGAGGGACTAAACAAGCCTCTTACAGGGTATCCCGGCTGCCGGCATTAGGTCGGGTGCCGACCATTCAGTGGACAGACTCAGGAATCACCCACCCTTCCCCCAGCACCTTCGATCCCAGCACCACACTCTGAGTCAGTCACACACTCTGGATCCAGCCACCTCTGACAAATTCTGGCCTATGGCTGCGCGCGGCTTGGGAAGGGCTTTTGAGTGTAAGCCATGATGATCACTAATCATTACGGAAAAGAAAGTCAAAACCATCATGAGATACTACCTCACACCAATTAGCAGGCTACTATTAAAGGAAATAGAAGAACAAGCATGTTTAGAAATGTAGACCCACTGGAACATTTGTTCATTGTTGGTAGGAACGTAAACGGTACTGCTATAGTGAAAAATAGTACAGTAATTCCTCAGTAAATAAAAATAGGGTCACTGTGTGATCTAACAGTTCCTCTCTAGGCATAGACCCAACATAACTAAAAACAGGAAGCGGCATCTGTGTGCCCATGTCTATGGTATCACAGTAGCCAAAAGGTGGAAGCAACTGCTGTGTCCACTGATAGGTAAATGAATAAATGTACATACACTGAAACATTATTCGGGTATGAAAGAGAAGGGAATTTTGACACATGTGAAGACATGAATGAACTGTGAAGACATTATACTGAATGAATTAAGCCAGTCACAAAATGACAAACACTGCATGATTCATCTCAAAAGGGGTTCCTACAATGATCAAATTCATGCAGATACAAAGCACTATACGAGCCGCGGTGAATTTTCCTTTTAAAAAAAGAGTAGAAGAATGTTGCACAGAGGTAAGACAGTACTTTAATGGGTACAGAGCTTCAGCTGGAGGAGATTTTTTTAAAGGTCTTGAAATGAATGGGTTTCCCAGCAGGATGGATATACTTAATGCCATGAACCTGTACACTCAAAAGTGGTCGGAATAATAGATTTTTTTTACATACATTTGGCCACAGTTTAAAAATCTTGCCCCCTTAGATCCATTTGGGCATTTTAACCACCTCCTAGACCAATTATTAAAATACAGGAAGACCAAAAAGATCAATACTATGCTTCTATCAGATTTATTCAAAATTGACCAGTTGAAATGACACCTGCCCAAGCAATGCTCAGGATAAAGTGATCTGTGGTTAAAAATACAAATCCAGTGTCAAAAGCAGATAAAATAGAAGGAAGAAAAGGTGCCCACAAGGATTCAACAGAATCCTATCCTTTGGAAAAATGCTACTCAGCAGATCAAACGATCATGAATATATTGATTTAAAATATGTTTATCATGTTGTAAAATGATGACCAAAAGGGGCACAGGGCAGACCGGGGCATCCCTGAGGTTCTGTCTCACGTCCAGAGGCTGCTCTTCCTGGCAGCTCACTGTCGAGAAGTCCGCATGTCGTGAGCAGATTGCACCAGCCTCTCCCTGAAGATGCTCCTGCCCCAGGGCAAGGCCACTGTCGGGAGGCGGCTATGCCAAGGCCAAGGTGCACAACGCAACCCAGCTCCTAGGGGTTGTCAAAAAAACTGAACTCACTTATGGAGCAAGTTCATCTAAGAACAAGTTTCAATTCACTTGCGGAGCGATTGCAGTGTAGACATCTAGCTTTAACTTCAGTCGATAGAAGGGTAAAAAAGCTTTGCAGTGACGAGCGTGTATGCCCGGTGTACCAGCGGAGCTCTGCTCACCACCCTTCTTCCCCAGCAGCCTGGACGAACTCTTCGGTTCCTTCTGGGAGAAACGCACAAGACTTGCATCACTTCGGGGGTAATGAAAGGCTCGGCACTGAATAACCCTGTGTCTGACTCCTGACTCTGCCAGCTGCTTACCCAGGCTGTGTGAAATCATGGGGCATCTCTTATTGTCTGCTGCTGTAACAAATCACCAGAGACTGCGTAGCTTAAACAGAACAGGGATTCATTTGGCTCCCAATTTTGGAAGCCAGGAGTCCCCCAAACATGGTGCTGGTGTCAAGGGGGGATTTGTGCTGCAGCAGCTGAGGGAGAGACAGTGAGGGCGAGAGGGTCAGAGCCGCGGCTGTGACAGAACCGCTCCCACAGAAAGGCCCCGCCCGAATCCCCTGGCATTCGGCCCCAGCCCCACACTGCTTCACTGGGAAGTTTCCCTTAGATCCATTGTGGGGTCCGGGGTCACATTCAGACCACAGCACCCCTCTCAGGGGGCTACCTCAGTTACTTCACCTCTACAGTGGGAACCAAAAATATCGGCCTGCTAAGGTTGCCATGGGGATCTAATGAGAGAGCATCAGTGGGGTTTCGGGGAGCCAGGGTGTCGCCCCTTTTTCAGACCCTGCGTGGGTGACTGTAGTCGTGGTCTCCCCGCCTCCCTGCCGACTTTCCCCAACAAGCACCTTTGCCACTTGAGCTGCCATGTGTGACTGTCTCTAGCAAAAAAGGAGGTAAAATGTGACTCGTCTCCGCACGATCCCTCTCTCTCTCTGTTCAAGCCAGAAGCAGCGGCGCCAAAGCCAGACCTTCCCTGCAACTCTCTGCTCTGTTCCAGAAAGCCTAAGCAGATCCACGGCGACGTTAACACAGGAAATCTGCGAGACTGCAAGAGCAGTAAGTAAAAGCAGAGTGGTTGGCGAGCCCCGCAGCCAAAGCGCATTTGTGATGTCACTAGCGGAGGGAAAGAAAAAGTCACCCGGGGAGACGTGTGGTGGGAACAGGGACGCTGTGGCCACTTACCAGTTACACAAACTATTTGTTCAACTTCAATTGAAGCTGGTGGTAGAAAATAATGACACAGTTGCAATGAGCACATACACACTGACCGGAAGATACCCTTGAGGAAACAGTTGGTGCCGAAACTATAAGATTGCGTAAGAGGAGCCGGGTGAAGAGAGAGAAAGCAAAGGAAGCAGCGCGTGCAAAGGCCCTGGGGCTGGAACAAATCGGACAGAGAATCTTTAGCCCCATAAGCGATGGAAGAACACAGGCCAGGAGCTCTATTCAAGTCAGCATCTTCCAGATGTGAACTTTCAAAAACTCCGCACCTCATTTCATTAGAAATGTTTAAAACTACAAAGCAGCCATGACTGATACTTTTTCTTACTATTTCTTCCCTCTGCTTATGTAATTCAGACCTCAAAGAGGGATTCTCTGCATCGCCTAGGGGCAGCCACCCTGGAGCCTCGCTGAGCCCCTCCAGTCGCAGCCACCGCTCATTAACTCTCCGCCAGAGGCCCCCCCGCCCCGCAGTGGGCCTGCAGCTGGGAGGGCCGGAGCGCTGGCGGCTCCCCAAGCTCAACCGTTAATCTGCAGTGTCTCCATGTCGCTCTCAACGAAGGGTAGGACGGTGTCAAAGGAGGAGACGCCCTGCCTGCCATCAGGGCAGGCTCCATCCCTCCCCGCAGACACGGGTTGCGCCTGTCACAGCACCGGCTGATCCCCGCCCCGCCTGGCTGCCTCCGCGACCTCCATTATTTATGACGGAGTGTGAAATTGATTGTGGCTGAAAGATCCTTGCTGGAATCAAATGAACTCCTCAATTATTGCTGCTCGAATAAATCTCTGTTTCTAGATTTCCCCCGGGGAGCAGGCATCTAACCCCAGGTTCAAGGTAATAGATAGTGTGGGCTGGAAAGCACAGGTGACTCTGCTGCAATGACTGTCAAGGTATGAGATTCCCAGGGTGAAGTGATTCTTCCTCTGCTCCCTGCCCTGGCCCTCACAGCTCGGGAGCGAGCGTGCTCCGGACGCTGTGCCATCGTGTGACCACACGGCCTTGCCTTGGCCACGGGGCACATGACAGATATTTTCATACCTCAGACCCTGGTCATTTCTAACCCTTTTCACAGGAAATATGCAGCGTGTGTTAATGGGGTTACAGGAAGATTAATAGAGCTCTCAGGGTTGCAGGCCCGCCTGCTATTTCTGCGGCAGAAAGCCGTCAGCTCAGGGAAAATTTAACGATGAGCCTTAACCCATTAAGACAACAAAGAGAAAATCTCCGCCAATTTTGTGTTTAATCTTATCTCCCTTCCTGGGGATGCGGAGTCTTCCCCGCTAGAGAAAAGCGCCAGAGCGCTCCTGGGAGCTTCAGGCCCACACACAGGGAAGACCGAGGTCGGAGCTGTGTGATCCAAGCCACACGTGCCCCACGCATGCCAACCACAGGATGCGCCCGGTGTCTGGGGGACATAGGAATCAGTGAACACACAGAAGATGGACTTTCCTTGGGATGCCAGGAGGTCTGGCAAGAGTCTCCCATCTGCACTTGGCCTCAGTGCGCAGGTGCTGAGCAGTGCTGCCCTCTGTAGGTAGCAGAGGGTAAGTGCCTGCTAAATTACCTTTGTCCCGGAGCCCGACCCTGGAAGGGCTGGATTGTGTGGGTTACATTTCCCACACCACTGCGGCTGCCACAGCTACTAACACCTCCCTCTTGGCAGCTCCGGCCATGTGTGGCCCACCATAAGGTCAAGAAGACCCAGGTGACTCTATTTTTAAATATATAAATCTTGTGGCAACCAGAACAATGTCTCAGTCAAGCTAAAAATTTAAAAAATAAAAGTAAACAAATAAGACGTGTCTTTATCTCTCCACTGCAACATTTTATAACATGTATGATTCCAACTCCCCTGTCACTCAGATGGTCTACAGCACTCAGACTGGCTTTGATTTGCCGGGACAGAGAAGCACAGGGGACAGGCAGGCCACGTGGCCTCGATGGGGGACCGGCATGCCTCCTGCCCAGAGAGACGGAAATCTGACCGTGCTGCCTGTCCCTGTGACTTTCTCCGTCGGAGGGGAGGCGGCATCCTCGGTGCTCACATCCAGAAATCTGACCTTTTTCCTCTGCATCTTGGCACTATCTGCCGTGTGTACCTGTGCTAGCCCAGGAAAGAAAGGTGTGCGTCTTCCTCTGGTGGATCGGAGCATCTTACGGCCAGAGGTCCCGCTCGCTTCTTTCCCTGCGTTTGTCCTCAATGGATTCAACTACCAGGCACGGTGCACGGGCCATGTCATTCACAGCTGCCCTTCCGTCCTGCTGTGCGTCAGTTTCGGGAGCAAAAGCATAAGGGAGTCAGGTCAGCTCCTCCCACCACAGAGCAATGTGGAGAATTCTAGTACAAATCCTAGGAAATTAACGATGAGCCTTAACCCATTAAGCCTTAACCCTCCGAAGAGGAGGAGACAGCGCTGTAATTGCCTGCCAGTTACCGGCTTCTCCTCAGAAGCCATGTCTCACTGTGTCCTCTCACACGACCATCTTATGAGCCGTGTACCTACCCTTCACAGCTGTCCCTGCCTGGACCGGGCCTGGTGCACAGGCCACAGCTGTCACACAGCGGCCGGGCAGTGACTTGGGAAGAATTCTGGTCCACTGTGGCATTCTGTGACATGGGGTGACATCCAGAACCAGTGACATCGTCTCCACTGAGCCTGTTCATGCTAGAGCAGCAGAGAGGAACAGGGAGTGTGTCACTGTACACCAGCCTGTCACCTGTAGGGCATAAACCACTTGGCTGCTGGAGGTGAACCCCGCCGTGCCTGTGTGGAGCGGCTGAGATCGGGTCAAATGTGCCACTCCGGGCACATACCTCTGGCTACTTTCCCTTCGTCAGCTTTCATCACGGGTTTTGCCACCCTGAGAGCCCGAGCCCACCAGCCTAGTGCTCCAAGTCCCAGAGGCCGACCCAGCACTGAGTAGGGTCTCTGCTCCGGTCTCTCCCGTCCTGATGTCTCTGAGAAGCACCAGACACGCTGGTGACCAGTGTGGCCCTGCTCCTCCTCTGCACCTGCTAGACAGCAGCAGCCAGGCACGTCCTAGAGCCAGGACCTAGACACTGTAGCTGCTGCCCTGTGACAGCTCTACAGCCCCCAGCTGGCCACATCGCAGGAGCCCCGCTCCTGCCACTGAGAGAAGGGAGCCGTTGATGTCAACAGGGATGCCAAGACCTCACAGCCCCCCGGTGGCCACATCAGCAACCCCCCGCAGGTCCTGGGACTGAATGGCATTGGTGCCACCTACATAAGTTCATTCTAGTGAGCAAGAATCCATGTAGTGAGGACGAGGTCACCCCTGCCTCCAGTACAGTCGGGACAGGTTCTGCATGATCGACTCAGGTTGAAGCAACAAAGTCGGCTCTTCCTGGAACCATTATCTCACTTCCTGCTCGATCACACACGCGCGCCCAACAACAGTGACCCCAACAAAGATCGTGACTAGCAACAACATCCAGGTGAAGACAGTGTGACCACGCCATGCCCCCCGCACAAGCAGACGCTTGGGAAAGTTGGCTGCGGTCATTTGGTGAGATGCTGTAGGATTCTCCAGCTTTCTGGGAGGGCGTCACCTGTCCTGCCAGCCACTCCTGTAACAATACGATTCTGCTGGGTCTTCAAAGCACAGCTTCCTGGTGGTGTTCACTTGAGTCCACAGGAGCCTCACACACACACACACACACACACACACTCACACACACACTCACACACACACACATACACACACACATGGGGAGATGTCAGGCAAGGAAGGACACGTTTCCTACTCTGTCCTTAGGTTACTCCACCCCAAAGAAGCCTCACTGGGACCAAAGCACCTAAAGGTCAAGCGTGTCCAGAGTTCCTTCAGTGTCTCTCCTGCCTCTCACAGGACCTCAGAGACATCTGAGACACCGGGGAGGCGGGGGGAGGGGTAAAGACATCACCCCCCAACGATGGGGTCCCTCAAGCCAGCAGTACCCATGAAGGTCACTGCTGGCTCCAGGAAGTTCTCTGTCTACAAATAAGAAAATTTATCACCCTGAGATTCTAGAGTTCTTTATTTCTCCACTCTACCAATTGACTAAAATATATACCATGTGTACATCATTTATTTATATTCAGCAGGCTTCTCTCCCAAGCCAGGAATCCTCACCCTAGTTTTCACACTGTCAGCCGTGAGCCTCCCCAGGGTGGACTGGTAACAAAGAGGAAATGTTTTCACCAGTTTTCCAATTTTTCTTATGCTTCACTCCTCCCCATCTGCCTGCTGCTTACAAGCACTGCAGCCCCGGAAGGTTCCCCGTGATCGCTCTGAAGAGTTTGTTTCTCTCCAGGAATTGGACAACGCTCCCTTCATCAAGGATGACATCTCTCCTCTTCAGCCTTTTTGCCACATTTCAGTCACAACAGACTGACTGCCTCGGCTGGGCGCTAAGCAGCTGTAGGGCCGTGGGTGAGTTACTCCCCTCTGGGTCTTGTCCTTAGGGGAGGGAAGGAGACAGAAGAACCCCGAGTCGGGACTGTGGGGGCTGCAGGAGTGCTCCAGACCCAGCCTCGGGGCACGGGAGGGCAGATGTGACCACGACCCCAGAGACTTGGTTCCGACCCAAAGCTTTAAAGGGAGCAGGAGCTGATCAGGAGCGTGGCACCAGGAAGGCGATCTCCAGGAGGATCTGTTGGGCCAAAGCCCAGAGGTGGAACCAGCCCGGGGAGCAGGAGGAGTGCACGGTGCCGCCTGAGGGGAGCACGGAGGCCCCTGTGGGAGCTTGGAGTGCAGAGGGCTGTGTGCCAGCTGGCAGCTCAGCCCCTGCTCGGGCCATGGAGTCTCAGAGGGTCTGAGCACAGAGCGACCTGTCAGCTACAGGTTTCTGTAAGGCCGCTGTCTGTAAGTCGGTGAGGTCCAGAGAGACGCTGCAGGCTTATCCCCCTGGGTCAGCACCTGTAGGTGAAGACAGGACGGCTGAGTGATGTGGGGCGGGAGCTGTGGCTGGTTGGAGGCTTTTGCAGGATGTCCAGGCTTCGGGTTGTTCTGCGCCGTGGTGGAATTTCTCTCATCTTGGCCCCAGAGCCATGACTTCTGTTGACATTTATTCCTCTTCCTCTGTCCCTCACCACGCGGGACACCCAGTATGAGCAGGAAACCCACCCCACCCATCTGGCTACAGCACACCTGAGCTGTCTGACCGGGGAAAACAAAACACTCTCCCCTCCTGTAACCACAGCCCAGCGGCTAAAAAAACCCCAGCAACATCACAGAGCAGGCCCTGGCTCGGCCATGAGGCTTCCTCCCGCACGCCGGCAGTCACTCCCCAGCACGCAGCCAGGAGCTGGCGAGGGACACGTGAGTGCGCGTGCATGTGCCTCGGAGAGCCCGAACTAGACCTGAGAGGCCACGGAGGACGTGCGGCCCATCTGGAAAATTCATAGTTCTCTCGCAGAGTGATGTGGCCCTATTCATCGTGGAGTCAGGAATCGCCCCGTGGGCAGCTTTGTAAACTCCGAGGGAAATGGGATATCGATTTGCAATCTCTTAGATACACACACGCACACGTGTGCGCACACACCCACACACAGCCCCCTTCTGGGCAGTGGCTCCTAAACCCTTTATCACCGACTCCTTATTCTTTTTCTCCTTTCCCTTCATGGAAAGACATTTCCTCCAGAATAGTTGATATATACTAAGTAATAGTTTCTTCCTGCCAGCAGCGTAATACCCGTTTCTTTCCAAGTCCTTCCAGATATCAAAAACCAGCTATTAGCTGCCAGCCCTTCATAATGTCACTGTGTCTGACCCGAACCATACACGTGATATGCTCCAGTCTATTAGCATTCGGGGTCTCTCTCTTGAGATGTTGTCCTCTGTGCCGGGTGGGTGCCTGGGAATCTGCATTTAGCGAGACCACCCTCGCCACTCTTGTGCTGGTGGTCAGATTTTACACTGCAGAAATGCTGATTGCAATGGTCATTTGGAAAGCACCTGCATTCCCAGTTCTGGAGACCACTGAACCCACAAGCTACCCTTTCCCTTCCCGTCTTGGCTCTGTCTCCTCCTGAAGGGCTTCCTCTTGGTGTGGGGACCTCAGCCTGCTTGTGAGCACTTCGTCTATATCTCCTACATGCAGCCAACTCAGGGGCACCGCTCAAGAGGGGCCATGACCAGGAACAGTCCCTCAGAGGCCCAGATTCAACAAGAGATTCATGCAGGGCCTGGGAGTAGACTAGGACGAGCACTACAGCTCACGCGGCCCCTGACTCTGCATCCCACGTGGAGCCCGGGGGCCAGAGAAGAGCCAGGCGGCTGCCCTGTCCCCTTGGTCAGGACCAAAGGCACTACTGAGAAGGGCTGCGTGGTGCGGTGGAGGCCAGAGCCCTGCTTGGCCCCAGAGCCATGACTTCGGTCGACATTTCATTCCTCCTCCCCTGAGCGCAGGCTTTGCAGCTGGGCCCTGCAGTCTGGCCTGGCACCATTGGCAGCTTGCTGTTGGCTCCTCCCTCCTCTAAGCCGGGATCTGCCAAAGGCAAAACACGGCACACATGCCCTCCTCCCCTCCCGGCTTGGTAAGCTCTGTTTCCTAGGTCAGAAATGCCTTTCTCTTTCTCTGTCATGTTACCCGGAGCTCAGGCCCAGCGTTCCTGTAAAATCTCCTCTAATTCCATCATCCCACAGCAGGGTGGCTCAGCCCTCTCTTCTGGTCTTCACCACATAAAGCCTGTGTCCTGGGGCAGACAAATCTGAACCCACAGGGGTGTCTACGGAACCCATGCCGAGTCTGAAATGTTCAGGGCTGGAAAAAATGCCTCTTACAACAGTCAAAAGAGTCCCACTGTCACATCACTCTTAAAAGTTTCCAGCATCGAAATATCTCACTAAATGAATCTATCTCTCACAGAAGACTGAAAGTACTAACACCTCAGTAGGCCAGCATGCTCACTGTGAGCAAAATTACCAGAAATAGCACAAATGCCCATCAAGAGCTCAACTGGCTAGTGAAATTAAGGGCACAAGATATAATGGGATACTATGCAGATGTTAAGAATGAAGCACATTTATTCTAAGGTGAGAAAAAGTTAAATGGAGAAAGATCTAAAAATGAGAAAACCGAGGCGTAGAAGGGTTAGGTAATCAGCCAAAAGGCATCTACGTATAGAACAGAGCAGATAGTGACACCTGTTCCTTTGACAAATACTGGCCTGGATCCTCCAGGGGATACCTGCTGCGCCACCCTCGCACTCTGCCTGATTCCAAACTTGAACCTTCTGTCGTCAAATCAAGGCTATCCGGGGAGCTGTCCCAGGTGACGAAGCTCTGACTTCATGCCGAGCCTTCCACCTTCTCCACTCCTCTTCCCGCACTTAATCCCCTGAGGGACTGCGGCCAACACCCCAGAAACCTCAGGCGTTACCTGCCTGAACTGCCAGGTAACACACCACCCTGCCTGCCCTCGCCCCACTTAGGCGGTGCTGCAGCCGAGCACCACGCCAGGCCTGAGAAGCAGCCATCTGGAGGAAGCTTGTACAGAAGAGGGCTGGAGACGCTGCTCCAGTCCCCACACTCCCCGCACCCTTGTCCCCTGTGCCACTCTGTCCTACTTAAGGTGAGATCTCCAGAGAAAGTAGATGGAGGGTTTTTTTCAACTTTTTAAAAATGTAACTTACAGTAATGCACAGACCTGTGTACACACACACACGTACTTACAGCACAAACAGGAAAGGGCAGAAGTTGCACAAAGTCACTCTGCCATCGGCAATGAGCTCTAATACTTTCTGATGTCTGAAAATGACCCATGACCTTGATTCCATGGTCCACAATGAAGCATAGCCTTCAGACCAAAAAGCATTTTGTTCTTGGTAAGGACATCACCCGACTCATTGTAGAGGGCTGGAGAGCCCCTTATCCAAACCCCGATTCAACCATCTGCAGTGTTAGAAATACTATTCCATGTGCCATGAGATGCTGTGAGAATCAAAGAGGACAGGATGATGCTTACAGAATGCTAGCTCGGGGCAGGGCATGATGTGAGTGCTCATTAAAGGTAGGCTCCCATCACTACCGTCTTATTTTCCAGCTACAGTCTCACTCATCTCAGGAAGAAGAGATCAAGCACTCTTCTTCCCTTAGGAAGGGGAAAATCACACTAGGGGACTGTACGAGGACAATGCCGTCACCCTCTTGGCTGGTACTGATTTTACTCTCAGTCAAAGGGCCCGAATCCCCCCCCACGCATAGACCGTTCTTTCCCCGCCTTCCTGCAGCCGGTAGGTAAGTTGCGGGTGTTCTCCGGCCAGGTCCCACACACACACCTCAGAGTTTCTCCTCCGGTTGAGTGCAGAACCCCCTTTGGAGCACAAGCCCCCTGGGGGACAGAAGCCCTCACTGCACACCTAGGTGTGGTCCAGGGAGCCCGGACCCTCTCCTCACTCGGCACTCCAAAGATCCTAGGTCTCTGTCTCTCCAAGCACAGCCTGGAGATGCATTTCCATGCACTTACAACGATCTCAGGAGGGCCAGGGTAGGAAGACTTCCTCCATTTCACATGGAGGGGATGATTTCATTCAGCAAGGAAATGTCGGTGCTCGGCGGTAGGGCCTGGACAACTGTCGATGTCTCTTAGACACCAGGCTAGAGGGACCCTGCATGGAAAGCATCTATCAGCAAACCTAGAGCAAGAGCTGAGAGGACGTGAGTGACTTACAGATGGTTGAGAGAGTCTGACTATATCCCATGCAGCGGTTTGCAGGTTTTATAAGAATAACTATTTCTTCCTGACATAAGCACAACCTGGCTATGCATCTACATCTGCATTTGTAAACACCTTTGTCTGACTCCCCAAGTGTCCAGGTATTCATTATCCCTCTGCCTGAGGCCACTACCGGTGGCCATTCCCTGGCCTACTAATCAATCTGTTAAAAAGTCCATACTTGGCCCCCAAAGAAGAGAAAAGAAGAAAACAGTTGCACCTCAAAGTGTCTGTGATCACCGGGATGGAAAGGTCACGTGTCACCCTGTCAGAGAACGTCAGGGGAAATGCTGAATTTGACTCCTGGCTCCTGTGTCTGCTCAGGGTGGCTGTGGGAAGGTCACTTACTGTCCTGGATCATTGCAGAGGAGAAACAGCACTGCTGTTAGTGATATTGCTGTCACTGCATTGCCACCACTATCTCTGTCAGAGGTGCACCGAGAGACATATCACCTGGGAATGCATCTGCTTTCAGAGAGTGAAGCCGAGCTCCCTGGGAAAAGCCTGGGATGGGATTCTGAGGCGGACAGAGCTCCGAGGAAGAGGACTGTGAGGGTGGCGGAACAGGAGGGAAGATGAAGAAGAGCAGGGTGAGTCCTCAGCCCGGGACCTGTGGGAACCTACAGACCAGACGCTGAACCGCAGAGCTGGCCCTGAGCAGAGGCCAGGAGTGGAGGCCAGCCACCGTCAGCCACTGACTCCCCCACCCGTGGGCAGCCGAGGTGGCCCTGGTCAGGCAGAGGGGCTGGTCCCTACTCGGGTGGGGGAGGCTCCCACTAACGGGAAAGCTAGCTTATTCAGCCAGGTGGTAGCCCAGCGCTGCTGGACACTGGCACCCACAGCAGCTGGAGGGTGGGTAGGACTCTTGTCAGCACCAGTAGCATCCACCACAAAACAGAAAGCAGCGGGCAGCGGCCGCTTGATGGTGCTTATTCTAAATCGTCCTCCCAGTTCTCGGGCTGAGCTGGCTCCACTTCCTGCACATCTCGGGCGTCGGGCTTTGGCCCCTGACCCGGAACGGTGGAGGCCAACCTGCAGGGATCGCATATGACCGGAAGAAGATGCCCTCTCTGCTGTGAAAACCAAACACCCTGAACTGCCCAGCATCAGAAACCTCAGGGAAGCTGAACAGGATGTTTTGACGCATACAGTTCAGGCTCAGACAACCGCTTCCCGGCAGAAATACGAACCGTGCAGAGGAAAAAGTCAAGGTCTGGGAAGCCAGCATGAAAGACAGCCCCGTTTGAAAAGCTGGACGTGCAGAGCTCGGCGTGCGTGGGGAGGGGTTGGGCTGGGAGCATGGATTTTCAAGCCAAATTTTCCTTGCCCTTCTGGGTCCACACAAAACTGGGGTGCTTCCCAGAGTCACTAGGACAGTACCCATGAATATCTTCACCTGCTGTACTGGGGCACGGACGTCAGCCACACACTCCAGGCCCTGCTGCTTAGACTGCACCCCAGCCCAGCCTGGGCGCCCTTTTCTGCCTCGTTTATCCTACAGGCTGCACCACAGTCTAAAATGCTGCCCCCATCTGTTCTCTGGCGTCTAACCCCCACCCCCAGACTGGAAGCTCAAGAAGGCCTGTGATCCTCTGTAACTCTAGTACCCAAAATATTTCCTCAATAAATGGGTTTATGGATTGACTTAAACATTTATATGTAAATCAATTCCCTTTTTAACATAAGTAAATTCATTTTAAGGGGAAATACAGAGCTAGGCTATAAATGAGCCACCCTCCAAAGTCATGAAAGAAAGTTACCCAGAAAAAGAAACACAATGAAGAGAAGACGCTGCTGTCGAGCCCACCTGAGTCACCGGCCGGCCCAGCCCCTCAGCCTTCAGCACGGCCGCTTTCTGCTGGAAGGCAGCCAGCGAGTGTCTAAAGCCCCACCAGCACCAAAGCAGACTGCCTTCACCTAGTCAGAAGCACCAGTAAAGAACTTCGGGACAATCACTTCCCAGCTCAATTTCACGCTCACTGTTCTTGGTCTCAATATCCCCCCAACATCTCCCATCCGCTCACAGACGGCGAGCGTCCCACACTGTGGACGCAATGAAGTGGGTATTAACGGCCTGCACTTTTCTGAGTGTCAGCTCCTCCCCGCTTCCCCGCCTGCGTACGGCGCCCCGGTCAGATCCAACACCGCCCTCTGCTTCATTCTCTCACACCGTGCTGGCCAGATGATCAGCAGTTCTTCCTGCTCTACCTTCGAAATGTCCCAGGATCTGATCATATATCACTACGTGCAAAGAGGTCACTGGTGGGAGGTACTGTTTTACACGGATTCTGCACCATTCTTCTGGCTGGGAAATAAAGCTGCGTGTAATTGGCATGAGGATAGTGGAGGAAAGTGTAAATTCCACAAGGGCAGGCTGTGTCCCACGCTTTGGAACCCAACATCCTTGCCTTTAGCTGTGCCCACTTACAGGGGTGCATGCATACTTCTCATGACAGGACTGGGGTACCTTGCGCCCCGACAGTGGGAGCTCGGACACATGACTTGCTTTGTCTGACAAGGTCTGAGCGGACGATGCACGGATCAGAGTCCGGGCTGTAAGGTTCTGCTCACCCTCTGGGACTGTCCGTCTCTTTCTTGACAGAAACACGCCTCAGCCATTGCCCCTCCGGCCTGAGACGGAAAAGGAAACACAGCAGAGCTGCCCACGCCAGAGAGAACGTTCCCCGTCCGTGCCGCCGAGGGCCGAGGGCCGAGGGCCTTCACTCACAGCACTGCTCTGCCAGGAGCTGGGACCGAGGCCTTCGGGACAAGGTGCCTTTGGGAATCCATCGGGAGCTCCTCCTGACAGGGTGGTTACAGGCAGATCTCACCCACACACCGTCTTGAGAAATGTGCTTCTGGACTGCAAACCCACCACGTATGAGGAAACCACATCCGGGCAGGGCCAGATGTAAAACCCCTGAGACTGCATGTGTCCTCCCAGCCCAGAGGGGACAGAACGGGTGCAGAAAAGGCCGACGAATTTTTCCTAAGCATGTGAATGTTGGGCTTGCTGGAGGGCAGTGTGTTTATCTGTGTACAGTTAGGAGAACGCAGTCTTCTTTTTTCTCTCAGGATTCCCAGTCCTTCTCCACTCTCACACCTCGCACTCTGCCTGGGATGTCCGCACCGCCCCGGTCCATGAGCACCTGGCGTAGGCAAGAGTCCAGCCTGATTCGGGGGCCTCCGAGATCAGAGCCTGACGCAGAGACTCGGGCAGGGCCTTGAGAGCTGTTTTTGTGAAATAAAGGTGAGAAATGGGGAAAACAGGACAGAAAGAGAAGTAAAATGTGGCTGATGGCCAGATCGGCACTGTGGGCAGCCAGGACCCGGTCCCCTGGACTCTGAGGAGAGGCACAGGGCACACTTGGAGCGGCTCACCGGCACCGCCGGGGCCCAGGGCCTGTCCACCACCTCCTCCCTCCCTCGGTCAAGGTCACCTCCAGGGACACTGGCTCTGCTTCCCGGTGGCAGCTGCACTGAGCGGAGGCTGCCGCACAGGCAGTGAAGCAAAGACAAGCACTCTGTGGGCGAGAACTGTCACCTCTGAATCCTAAGACATGTGTGATGTGTTGAGGGGACTGGCTGGGTGAACAGCAGACCGGTTACAACTACAAAAGGGAAGGAAGCATTTCCGGCACAGAACTTTCTCCTGAGCACCCCGCTGGGTGACGGTGACACACAGCTCTGCTCAACGTTTCCCAGATCATGTTATCGCCTCCCCCACCTGCGGCTGCTCCCCCTGAACTTCCCAAACACGTCAAACCGCACCATCGGCCACTCCATTTCTAAAACTTCCAAGATCTCAACCACGTCTTCCACTCCCTCAACCGCAAATCAAATCGTATCCTGAATTCAGAGCTGGTTTCCCAGCCACCTCCACCCCGCCCGACGGCCATTGCTTCCCTCTCACACTCCGCTCTGCATCTCGGCACAGTCCCTGAGACACACTCGCTTCCTGAATGCTCACACTTCGGCTTCCCACTCCCGCTTCTGGAAGAGGAGCTGCTGGAGAGTAGGAGCGCCTCCCCTCGGTCCCCACCGGTGTCCTCAGACCCTGGGACGCATCGTGTGCTCCGCCAGGCCTGGAGAGTAAGCCCACAGCCACAGGGAGACGGCTCCGCAAAGCCCCTACGGTGGCCCGCTCGGCCAAGGCTAGCAAGGAACTCTCACCCGTCCCTGTGTCTGTCCCTGCTAACTGCCCCCACATGAGATAAGGGATACGTGAAGCATGAGTCGGAACCAATACCCTAGACAGGAAGTCGGGCTGCAGCGAGGGATGTGAACGATTCTGTGCTCGGCGTTTAAGCTGGACAAGTCCATGGTGGCGACCAAGGTTGAGGACCTCAGTTACTTCTTTTGAGTTGCACAGCTATACAATTTTGCCTTAAAACTTGCAAGAAAGTGACTGAGCCAGTAGCAATTTTGACTCCCAGCCTTGCCCCGGTCCCCCCTCCCAAGTATCCCCGATCTTCCCCAGTGCTGTGGTCTCCTTACCTTACTCCAGAAATCTCCTCAAGGACATGTGACACCGCCACAGCCCGGGGGATATTTCTCTCATGATGCAGCAGGAATTTCCTCCCCGAGAGAAGAACATAAAGATTAACTAGGTGAGGACATTTTTCTCTCAGCCCAGGAGCTTGGGACATTTGTCTGATCCAGCACCTATTCTCCAGGAGACAGGCTAAATTAAAACACTAATGGACTGCTGTATTTAAAATGTATTTACCAATGATCAACAGCTCGGGAAGTGATGTATATTTCAATAATTTCCTATTGCAATGTGGAGAAACCTCAATAAATATTCTCAGGGTAATTAGTGGGCATTTGTTTAACATTTGGCTATTTTCCTGCACACCCAGAAAAGTGTCCCAAGTGCAAGCCAGTCCCCTCTGGAGTGCAAAGAGGGGCCCAGCCCTGGAGCCAGCCCCAGAGCAGGGGGAGACCCAGGCCTTGGGAAACAGCTCTCCCCAAATTGGCTTGGGCTATGGTATTGCTGTGTACATTTTAGGATACTGGTTGCTGGCATTAAAACAGAAGAGTGTACATAAAGTTCCTCTTGCCACTTCTCTTGACATTTCTGAAAGCCTAGTGACGCTAGTTTCCCCCAGAGCCGTTCACAGCAGTCTGGAGTGGACGGGGCTCTCTGTTCTGTCATGGCCATCCGCTGCATAGTTCATGAAGAGCGCAGCTCTCTTAGAGAAGGTTAAGTTGCAACCCGATGCACTTGTGAAGGGTCCCACACTGGCATGCCAAGGATCCTGTCCAAATGCTGCACAAATGCCACTAGCAGAGCTGCTAGCCTAGGACGGGCCCTTGCGTGACCCACCATGCCGGGGCCTTCTTGTGTGGTGTTTCTGACCTGCAAGAGGCCTGAAAGTGATGGGGCAACTGATCGCAGCAGAAACTTCTGCAACTGTGAACAAAAATAAACCTTTCCCTCTTGAAGTCGTTTGTTTGTCTGAGGTCATTCATCACAGTGTTGAAAAACTAACTCATTTAGGAATATACAGCTACTTGCAACTTCCACACCTGATCCAAAACCTCCCAGGTGACACTCACTTCTCAGGCCCCAGAGGAGCATAGAGGCATAAAGAGGAGTGGACGTGGGCCCTACCAAGCCTGCTGCTTCTTCCCCGAGCTTTCTTGTGGGGACAGCGGAGGCTGCTGTTCTCACATCGAGTGAGGACTTACATCCGCTGTCATCATCTCACCCCTCCAAACTGACCTTTACTATTTTTCTCCTGCCCATCTGTCTTTCTCCTCGTCTCCTCCTCCTGAGCTGTCTCCGCCATTCGGTCCTGCTCTGTTCTCCCAGAGCTGAGTCCGCGGCCCCCGCCCGTGTGGCCCTCGCCAGTCCCACCTCTGCCTCTGCACACCTCTGAGCGTCTGTTTCCCCCAGCACCGCCCCCTCTGTTCCTCCGTCCCTCCCTCTTCATGCAAAACCCCATCTCTGGGGGTCCAACCGGGACGAGCCAGCGGGACAAGAAACCAGACAGATGGCAGCATTTTATTTCTCTGCAGAAGGCTGTAAATTTCTCCTCATACTCCCACAGGAAGGCATCGCCCTCACTACATGTCAGGCCGGGAGCACAGACCTGGGCAGAAAAGGCCCCAACGCAGGCCTGGGGGTGCAACGGGGTGCAGGCCACGATGCCTCTCTGGGCTTCATCAGGGCCGTGTTTTCTCTCCTCCTCAGCGAATTGTGCTTAGGTCGGCTCGGCTTCTAGTAAACAACGTCCCTGGAGCCTGTGGGGACGCTAAGGCATATGCAGATCACACCACAGACCCAAAGGACCGAGTTGTTAATTAAACTTTCAGCCACAATTCTGGTCCTCGAGGCGCTCTCGGCACTCATCAGCATTACTACATGCACGTCTGAAACACACTTCCAGGGGGCTTTCTCGACCCTAGAGAGCTTTGATGGATTCTTTTCTCTTCTAAGCCATGCACTAGGTTCTTAATTTCCCTGCTATCCTTTCCCCACCACAAAGGTAGGCGATACCTTCCCACCATCCCTCTAACCTCCCTCTCTCCTCTTGTTATTGGCGGGGTAGCTAGGACCAGGCTTTGCCCAAGAGTGGCAATTTAATTAAAGCACTCCCATCGCCCAGCTCTGGGCCAGGCACAGAGGCCATCGGAGGAGTAAGATGAACTCTGCACCCCGAGGGCCCGGTCTGACCAGACAGAACCTGCCGATGAGAGCAGGTACCCGTCACTCACAAGTCCACTTGGCAATAGCTTTCAGCCTCGATGGGGCTTTCAAGTCTTTTTAGCCACCAAGTTTTAAAACTAGAAAAATCTCATAGTAAGATTTACTTTTCAGGCCTCTGCTTCAGTGCAGCCATGCTAAAACAGAACTTTTCCACCACAGAGAGATGGGAAGAAAAACAGAGAGGGAAAGAATCCACAAAGTCATAACTGATCTGGAACTCACCAGCAAGCCGAGGCTGCTGAGCACCCAGATAGTTTAAACTCTGAGAAGAGAGGGGCTCGAAGGGAAGTCAGAACAGGAAGCTCGAGCAGAAAATCCAGAAAAGAAGTTGAGCCAAAATCCAGACAGATAATGGAAGCAAATATCCAGACAGGAAATGCAAACTGGAAGTTCAAAAAAGAAAATTCAAACAAGAAATCAGAATGGAAGTCTACTGAGGAGGAAGGGGTAGCTGCCCTGCCAGCGGGAAGGAGACTCGGCCACAATTTGAGAACAAGTAGCTAAAGGCCACGTGTGGGCTCAGCGACCCCAGAACCTCTCAGAGAGGCCTAGACATAAGGAGGTTTGGTCCCCTAGTCAGATCTTCTCCCAACAGTCTCTGTGAAGCTTATGAGAAAGACCACAGAGTGGAAACCACAGACAGCCACCCTCATCTTCAGAGGTGAGGGTCTGCGAGGGGACCCAGTGCTCCGAGAGAGAGGCCCAAACCCTTTTTCCACACTCCCTACCAAGCCTGCTGCTTCTCCCTCGAGCTTTCCTGTGGGGACAGCGGAGGCTGCTGTTCTCACATCGAGTGAGGACTTACATCTGCTGGAATGTGAGACACCAAAACTCCCCTCAACACTGACGAACTGCGCTGCCGGTCACAGCAAGCCACAGCAAAGGGTGCAGGGAGGATGCCTGTGAATCTCAGACCGCGGGCGACGGACTCAGGTGAAGCGGGCTACCTTGTCCTGTCGGCTCCCTCCCTGAGGGGACAAATTATTTTTTAGTGACTAAGTCAATAGACACACTAGCTAAGCACATAGTAAGTGTTCAACCAATCCTAGAAAAAAATTACTACTGGAGAAATAGTAAATATATAAATAAGGAAGGAAATAACTCACACATGGAAGGCCTAGGGTGCCTTTCCTCCTCCATAAGCTCGAGTGTGTGGTGGGCCGGCTCCAGCTCCCGTCACAGAGGCTAGCATTAACCCCCAAGCCACTTCTAGAGCAACTTTAAACTTCTAGGAAGTCCCGCTTGTAGATTCTCACACATCAAAGAAGTGCATCAGACACGACAGGCACAGTGGCAGGTGGGGACCTGCCACCTGAACATCTGCAGAGAGGTTTCTCTCTCATCACTGGCTCTTTTGCGCCAGGCCCATCACATACCATTTCTTTAAGCCATACTTCTCAGAACCCAATTATGTTCTGGATCTCAACAATTAAAGAGTTGAGCAAAGACCTGACCTCAGAAAACCCACGTGGGAACAACATTTCCTGTTTGACCATGAAACACCACCTATCTCCCAGCGTAACCAAATACACCAGCTTCTGCCCGTCAGAGGCTGGGCACAGACGTCCAAGAGGACAGGCGAGAATATGAAGATGCTGGCCAAAGATGGCAGCCACTCAGCCATCTAGACATCGTGTTGATCTCCTATCTCCATCTCCAACGAGCGTGAAGGTCTACGCCTGACTCGTTCTGCCAGCACCCGTAAGTAATGGATCCATTTCGCGGCTTTCTATAACCTCAGAGAGAATTTGCTTAAAAATAGAAAGTACTGAGACCAGGGTGTTTAGGAGTCTCAGGAGGGAGTATTCTGAGGCTCCCAGGAGACCAATATCCCTGCTCCATCCGCCACAGCTGCTCCCCACTCCTGCCTGGAGCCCAGTCCATTAACACAATCAATGAGTTGATTAAACAGCCATGGCTACAAGGCTGGGAGGCTCACAGACCATTTGCCCAGGTGCATGGGGCTGAGAACCCGGGAGAAGCGAATGTCAGGCAAGATCAATAAAGCTCTGAATGGACGGAGAGATAAAGTGGGAGGCTCAGAGTCCGTACTTAGGCAAAGTGCTAGAGACGGACCACAGCAGCTAACAGTCAGTGAGCAGCAGCCCCGGACAAGAGCCTGAAAGCTGAGATGAGAGCAGAGATGGGAGGCAGGGGAAGAGCTCCAGGCTGGGGAGCGCAAAGACCAGGGCTCAGGTCATGGTCCCCACTAATTCACTGTGGAATGAATCGCTTTCTGAACAACGCAAGGAGCCCAGGTTCTAGAATCAAAAAGTTCTCGGTCTGAGTCCCGAATCCACCTCTCACAAGTTGTGTAACACTGGAAAAACTCTGGTTTTTTGATTCCTCTTCTGAAAAGTGGGGTTCACAATCGTAGCCACTCGTGGGGTTGCTGTGAGGATTAAATAAATCAATACATGTAAAGCATTTAAAGAAAATGCATACTATGCATTCAGGAGACATTAGCTCACGTTACTGAAGGCAAAGAGAAGGTTGTGGAGAGCTGGCTTGCTCTGGGAAGGAGATGGTAAGGACAGCGGAGGAGCACGCCTGTGCATCTGACTATGTGGATTCAAGGTAAATGTACAATGGCTCCTAACTGCAAGTTGCTTCTTTCAGCCTGTACTCAACAAAGAAACTGCTATCTGTACCAAAGGTAGGTGAAAATTGGCTGTGTTGGACTTTTTAGGAAATGTCTAATGTATACAAATTTAAGCAATTTGATAGATATTTCTAAAATTTTGGCTTTTGGGCCAGGGATATAGCTCAGTGGTTCCGGCTCCTGTCTTGCAAGCACAAGGGCCTAGGTTCGATCCCCGATAACCACATATCATACTGGGCGTGGAGACTCACGCCCAGCAGCAACCAGTACCACATACCACAGTGCCGGGCGTGGTGGCTCACGCCTGTAATCCCAGCACTAGGGAGGCAGAGGCAGGAGGATTGCTGTGATGTGAGTTTGAGGCTGAGCTCAGGGCCACCTTGAACCACAAAGCGAGACCCTGTCTCAAAAAGCCTTAAAAAAAAAATTTTTTTTTTTGGCTTTCATTATCTTCTCCTCACATGTTTGAGCTGTCCAGGTGTCCTCACCTCCCGGCTCTGGAGTGTTGACTACCTAGAATGGTAGGTGGAAGATGATCTCAAGGCTCAGGGACAAGGTGTTCTACGATTCACTGGCAAGGTCTGCCGTGGGCAGTGGAGAACTGATCTAGTTCACTGCCAAGGGGCTTTCACCTTTGGTCATGTAGGAGCTTGTGAACCTCCCAGTGGGGTGAAAGGTAATGAGACAAAAATGAGGGAACAGCTCTGTGAGGGCCTGTTTATAAGAGCACCTCTGTGCCCAGGACCTGGTTCTTTCTCCTGCAGCCAAAGTGACCTGTGATGATTTCCCAGAGGAGGGGAGAGCTGGTCGCTCACACACTGCGTGGTTCTGAGCAAGCCCTTCCTCCTTGAGTCTCAGTCCCCACCTGTAAAGTGATGCACTTTGTACTACTGGGGACACGTACCCTGACGACCCAGGGAATGGGTCAGCTTGGAGCAGCAACCCCCCGGGAGCCAGATGTCTGCAAAGGACACAGAGCTGTGGACATCAGGCCCAGCCACACGGCTGGAGTCAGGTACATCCATGTCCAGAGTCTAGATCTGAATATCCAAGTACCTCTGAGCATTTCTTGGACATCTCAGAGAAGTCTATAATGTGACTTGTCCCAAAGGAAGTACTCATTCAAACCCTGTGGCCACCAAACCTGCTTGACCCCTCTCTGGCGAAGGCAAACTCTTCCTCCAAAGTGTGTCGTCCAGAAGCCGCAGGAGACTCCTTAAGCCCTCCCTTTTCCTCACAGCCATCAGTGAACCCTCTGAATCAACAGTTTCTGCAATTTTAGATTCCGATGTCGCCCTGAAGTTTCCTGCTCTGAGAACACGCTCAGTTCTCCCTTCTGTGGGCCGCGTCTGAGCCAAGCTCTTGGGCTCAGGCGGCAGAATAGGGCTGGGCCAGGCAGGGACCAACCCGTCCCGCTCTGGGCTGGCTGCCTAGAGCTCTGGACACCAGGCTGCGGGGTGTGGAGATGGGAAACGGCCGCTGGCCACTCGCAGGTGCTGGCCCTGGCGACAGGTGAAGTGAAGACACCAACACATAGTGACCGGGCTGACAGCAAGCGCTTCCACCACGCTGCATTCTGAGCTACACCATGACGCACAGGCTGCAGGCGGCAAGACAAGCTGGGAGGCCGCTGAAGACCGGAAAGCTCAGAGGGGGCAGCGCTGTCCTCAGTAACGGCCTCGCTTGTGGGAGCAGCGGGCCAGCCCGGCCAGAGCTGGGCTGTGCAGGCGAGGGGAGAGCAGGGCTCCCCCCTGCTGCTCTCCGCCTGCTCGTTCTTCTCCTCCTCCTCTCCCTCCTCTTCCTCCACTGCCCCTCCCCCCCATCACCTCCAGGACACTGGGCCACCCTGCTATCCTTGCAGGCTCGGGGCAGATTTAAAACAGAGAAGGCCCAAACAATCGCAGAGAGCCCCAGCGCTTCTCCAGTGAACACATTAACATTTTAACACCTTTAAGGGGAAAAGGCAAAGCAATATAATTACACTTTTCATAAGATAATTATGGGAGTTCTGAAATATTATCAATTTTGTGATCCCTGTGGGCAGTGACGTCCAGAAATGGGACATAAATTTAAAGTTTTAGAATAAATGACTTCTTTCAAACCCGTTACTGGATCTCCAAATTTAGCAGTATGTAAATCTTACATGGACTTGATGTCCGTTGCCATTTCCCACCACTGCCGTAGCAGAGTATCACAAATGCCTCGGCCTAGAACAAGACAATTTGATTATGTTATAGCTGCGGAGGTCACCCCTAAAATCAAGCTGCCCACGTCTGCACAGTCCTCAGAGGGATCTGGCCCCGCACAGATGGTCTTCCCAGCTCCTCTTCCCGCTCTCTCCGGCCTCTCTCCTCTCCTGTCCGCAGGCCTCCTTCTCTGCCCCTCCTGCCTCCTTCCTAAGGGGACCCTTGTGACTCAGAGAGTCCAAGGTGCTGTCCCCCTGGCCACCACGAAGGCTCCTCTGTCAGCTAACACATCCGCAGGTTCCCCGACTACAATGTCCCCTCTTTGGAGAACTATTAACCTGCCCACAGCAGAGACTTCGGGCCTCACCCAGCTCCTTCTCAGCGGAGACAGAGACCTGGGCCTAAGCTTGAGCCCTGAAGAACTGGACAAGTGTCCACACCACCTGGGGCAGGTAAAGTTCTGATGTAGGAGCATGAGAGCACATGGCGGGTGACAGCAGGGACCTCTGTGGGTGGGCACTGCTGTCATCAGCTCTAGAGACCAGGAAACTGCGGGGAAGCAGCCAAAGGACTCGCCACAGTCAGCCAGATACGAGTGGCTGGGTTTGCACCTAGCCCGGCTCTGCCTGTGCAGGCCACTGGGCCAGGCTGTGTGTCCACACTGAGTTCTGTACAGTCACTGTGTCACAAAGCCTTCCCGGTGACCCTGGACGCGAGGACCCCTCAGCCCTGTGACGACCTGATGGAGGACCAGTGCGTGAAATGAGTGAGAACACCTTCAGCTTACAAACTCTGCCTGGCCTGGCGTTCTGGCACATGCCTATGATCCCAGCACTCTGGGAGGCTGAGGCAGGAGGATCACCGGCTCAAACCCATCCGAGGCAACTTAGCATCCTAGTGAGGCACTGTCTCAAAATAAAATGTTAGGGCCAGGAATGTATCTCAGTGGTGCTCACCAAACTGGCAAGCACAAGGTCCTGAGTTTGATCCCTGGTACCACAAAATAATCAAGTGATTAATTAATTTACTGTGTTTAAAAGACTGGGGACACAGCTCCATGAGATGACTCTGGGTTTGATTCCCAGTATTGTAAAATAAGTAGAAACCTCAGCCTCTTACCATCACAGACCCTGTGACCCAACCACTTGCTGAGCACCGACACAGTCCTCTCTGCCACCCTAACCCTCTTTGCCCTTCAGCAGGCCCTGAGGGTGGGACCCTGCTCAGTAATGTGCGACATCCTGGAGACAAAGTGTGTTTGCAGCAGCTCCGTGATGTGTGAGGTCTAGTGTTTCTCTGCCCCAGGGAGCACGCTCCTGCCGCACCTCAGGCCAGTTCAAAGACTCGACCTGCAGAGGTCACAGCGGTCCCAGAGGGCGCCTCCACGAGGGACACAGTGACAGGTTGGCAGATCCCTCCTGGCCCAGCCCAGGTCAGCCAAGCCACGATCTCTGTCAGTTTCCACGCGGCCCGGTCAGCGCTGGGGACTGCAAGGCCTGAGCACAGAGGCTTCCGCCTGTGGGTCTGGGTCCCTGGGAGTCTCGAGTCAGGGCTCCCTTCTCCCGTCACTCACCAAAGTGCGCCGAGCACCTGGGTGCCCGGCACCATGCAGGCACTGGGTGTGAACAGCAACCAAGCCGATGCCCACACCTCAGAGGATGTGCCAAGCTGGGTACACAGTGCGAGGACCGGCATGGCAGTCTTCAGAGGGGAAAGTCGGGCAGAGACTGGGTGTCTCGGGCCAGGTCACACCGTTCATGAATCACACGGCTGGGTTCCAAACCACCACCCTGGCCTCTGCAGACTCCACCTTTGCTTTCAAAGGTTTTAAAGACGGGGAGCCCATCTGACATCCGGAAGCCAAGTTTGGAAGTGAAAAAAATAGCTATAAAATAAATCTCAGGTAGGAATTCCACGTGAAGGAGATGTGAACGCAGTAGGTGCTGGCAGGAAGGGGAGGGGGAGGGGGGAGAGGCCGCAATTTGAGAAGTGAGCTTCTGTGTCTGCTGAAAGAGACGAGGCTGACAGCTTTATCGTTCAATTGTTGCGTATGGATTTTGAATAAAAAATAAATTGGCTTCTTCTAAAGAGGACAATCCGAGCAGCAGCGAGAATGGCGGTGAATCATGTGTGGCCGCCCTTGGCTTCCTTCCTGGCCTGGAGGAGTCCTCTGCAGCCAGCGGGACTCACGGCAGCTCTGCGGAGGGGGAAGGGCCTCCCACGCGGCGGGTCCCCACACCCGCACCCACCCTGGCCCTGGCGTCCTGGGGAGGAAAACAGCACTGGGGAATTTCTCTACCCGCAGACGCTCCTTTTCCAATAACTGTCCTCCGTGGTGGGGGCTGGTCCGGCTTGCACGTCCTCTGTCTTCTGACCGTCCCGGAGACCTGGTCCTGGGCCTCGGACTTGCTCTGACATCCGGGAAAGATCTCCCCTCCAATCTGTCAAGAGGGCTGTACAAAGCCTCCCGCCAGAACTGCCAGGAGGTTGAAGGAGATGAGGTCCGTGGGATGAAGCGGCACTAGGCACTTCACGTCACAGCTACATAACATCAAAACCAGGACATGACGGCTTTCCCCGAAAGCAGGTGTCTCCACAAGGAGAGAATGAGCAGGAGGAAGTAAGGGGAGCTCAGAACACCGGAAATACATCCAAAGGGAAAGTGGGGGGCTCCTCATTGACTACCCTCTCGGAGAGCTTTTTCCACACAGATTCATTTACGTAAGTGCCAAGAGCCAATACAGGCTGGAAGGGGAAACCCAAAAGTCAGGAATGTTTATTTGTACTGCAAAGAAATCAGCTTCAAATGGTTTAATCAGTCACCAAGAATCGATCAGTACATGTAACTTTCAAATCTGGCTTCAAGCATAGCAGCATCCAGCTACCAAAAAATAGCCTTAGGAGCTCACGTCTCTGTAACGCTTCATTACTGCAATACGCCTTCTAAATGCAGTGTATAGAATCCTCAGGCTTTCTTTCTAGCTTCTCGGCAACCCCGAAGGAACGAGAACTTTTTTCCAATAGGTCCAGCAAAAGTCCCAGTGAGCATTCTCATTGGGCAACTTCAGGTCACGTGTGTGGACTTTAACCAATCACCGCAGCTGGAGAAAGAAGGCTATGTTAACTGGTTGAGCAAGGGTGACTCATCAACTCTTAAAACCAGTTTAGAGGAAGAAAGGAGATTCTTGAAGGAACATCAGGGTACCGTTTCTGAGGATGAATAATAGCTACTGGGCAGACCGCAATGACAAAGGGGGAGGTGCTGCAGTCAGAGGCTCTACCGCCCCTCCTTTTCGCACCCACCTGCCTCCTCCTCCCTCTCTGCCCTCGACACAACATTGTGGGCCTTCTGCCCCAGCACTGGCCCTCGGGGACTCAGCTCCGGGCAGGCACTCTGCAGCCCCTGGAAGCACCCTTCACTGAACTGGCCGCTCTCCTCCAAGCCATAGCTTTTCTCTTTTTCTCTTTGTCATTTGAGACATCCTCGTCCACTTCCAGAAATGTTTCTGATAGGTTTATGTGTTCTTTAGGGAAATGCTAGCTAATGTAACAAGTAAACCCCAGAACTCCCGTAGCTCACTGTAATAAAAGGTTTTTTTCTTCCACGTATAACAGCTGATGTGGGCGCACCGGTCATAGTGATACTGCATTGAGGACTAACAGTCCAGGATCTACCTGGGTCCCCACCACCCCAGAGGGCCTCAGAGTCTCCCTCGTCCTCCAGGACACTCGGAAAGATGACACAGACAAGCCCACCTATTTCGGAAAGGTCTCATCCCAGGTGACCATTCGCAGGCCCCTGAGTCAACGTTGGGGATCTAGGTGTGTGACTAGACCTGGAGCAAAGAGACTGAGAAATGAAATGAACAGCTTTCTCCCCACACAATCCATCCTCTTGCCTAGGAACACGTATTTCTTGAAATGTCGCTGGCTCTTCCTGCAGCACAATGGTGTCCCTGCATCACAAGGCACTGGTCACAGGGAAGTCACCTTTTGCACCTGCTTACACGACAGAATCTCCACACACAAACACCCACTGGTCAGTGTCCCGGTGACGAGGGCAGTGTTTGCTGAAAGTGAGCAGACGGCAAGGCCTCCAGCTGGCACATCCCTGGGGCCCTGCGTGCTTGGGCCCTGAGGCTTAGCCACAGGGAAGCTTTCTGACCAGCGGTGGGTCTGGTCCTTGGGCATTCTGCTGCACATGGCACACACGGACGTCGTTCGAACACTTCTAATACTCTGTCAAAATTAAAGCTCCCTCGGCTCAGGCTGCCAGCTACAAAGTCCAAAGCGTAGTATCATCCTGAGGACGTGGACCCATGCACCACACAGCGGGGCTAACGCACAGGTCTGTCTGCAGGAAGTGATTATGTCATGCCAAGTCTCCAGGCTCCCTAGAGAAGGTCGTGGAGTCTGAGATCTTATCTGGCTGGACTTTCAGTGGCACTGAGCATGGCAGCGGTGGGACGGAGGGCCTAAGAAGCCAAGATCTAGGTTTCCAGTGACTCTGTCCCCTGAGAATTCTAGCCTGAGTGGTGGGCTGGCAGGAGGAGCACCATGAAGAGTGGGTGCATCTTCCCCAGCCTCTGTGCCCCCCACACACACTCTATCCTGTGGTAGCAACTCTCCTCCTTGGAGTCTCTTCATAGGAAAACCTTGGATGGGTACATGAGTGTTTGTGAGGCAAGATAGTGCCAGTGATGGAAGTCATCTAGCTACCCAACACTGGAGGCCCATTACGTAGAAATGCTAAGCCCATGCATGGGATTATAAACTGTTTAAAAAAGATGCTGATCGGGCCAGGGAGTTAGCTCAGTGGTTCCGGCGCCTGTATTGCAAGCGCAAGGGCCAGGGTTCGATTCCCCAGTAACCACATACAATACTGGGCGTGGAGACTCATGCCCAGCAGCAACCAGTACCACAGACCACAGTGCCAGGCGTGGTGGCTCATGCCTGTAATCCCAGCATGCCGTTTGGCAGAGGCAGGAGGATTGCTGTGATGTGAGTTTGAGGCTGAGCTCGGGGCCAGCCTGAACCACAAAGTGAGACCCTGTCTCAAGAAACTTAAAAAAAAAAAAAAAGATGCTGATCCCAGTCTATTGGTAAAAAGAGTTTCTTGACCCAACATTCAGAAGAAAATCAAGTTGAAATAAGTCTTGAATGGGAAACCATTTATATATCATTTGCTATGTACTGAAGACTTCGCATGTACTAATTAACTCAACTACCCTGTGACACTAACCTTGCAGTAATAATGCCAGTGAGGAAAGGCAGCAAAGAACGGCTGCTTCCGAGCATCGCCGAGGCCTATTCATCTTTCATGTTATAAGAAAGTAGTCAAACCCAATACATAAGCCCTGATCTCTTTGAGCCACATCAAGTTTCCTGTTCATTGCAATTGGACACAAGCCTAACGTGCACGGTGTAAATGGCAGGGACAGACCCAGCACTCGCAGAAAGGTGACAACCAGAGCTAAATGCATGATGGAGAAGACAGAGAATCAAGGTCCTCCTGGGCTGCCCGGCCCAGTGTGTCCTCTGACAGGCGCGAGAGCTCTTCACGCCTCGCCTGGCCGTGGACATCGTCACAGCCTGTCCCACACCCGCGGTGCTGCCAGCCACTCCCCACCCAGCCCAGGAGTCCGGGCGGCCCTGAGCCCCCAGGTCCCTGCTCCTGAGCGTGGCATTCACCAGCAGGAAGACATTTGGTGTTGCCTCTGCTCATTACAACTCAGTCACGTCACGGCAGCCCACGGGATCCGAATGCAATTTTCTCATTGAATTATGCTAAATCCTTCAGGGAAGGAGGCGAAATTATTTAAAACCTATGAAAACTAAAGCAACATTCTGGCTCTATATTTTAACTTTCTGATCATTATTTAGAGTTAACCTTTTCTGCAGCTAAATCACAAACACATTCCGCTGTGTGTCAGGCAGCACAGCCCAGGAGGCATGGGGGGACCCAGGCGGAGAACAGGCCCGGGAAGAGCGTCTTGGGCTCAGGCAGGTAATAGAAATCGGGCGGCACTTTGCTTTTGGAAATCAAAGGTATCAGGTGATTCATTGAAGCAGCAAAAAAAGTGAGCTGTGGCTGCGCTACTATAAATATCAGAGCACTCGACAGAGGGAAGGTCTCCGCAACACAACGGCTGCTGGGCGGGCAGTCAGGACTCAGGCAGGTGAGGACAGAATCATGCACCCTGGTCCTCAGAAAATTATTTATTCCCCCTGAGCCCCAATCTCCCCATACATAAAATGGGAAAACGAATAACATTCAATTAGGAGGTAAGCACAACAATTTTTCCGCATTTAAAGTGAGCAAAGCAACTCAGCAGCAACCAGTACCACATACCACAGTGCCGGGCGTGGTGGCTCACGCCTGTAATCCCAGCACTCGGGAGGCAGAGGCAGGAGGATTGCTGTGATGTGAGTTGGAGGCTGAGCTCAGGGCCAGCCTGAACCACAAAGCGAGACCCTGTCTCAAAAAAAAAAAAAAAAGTGAGCAAAGCAAGGCATGGAGCACTGTGGTAACCCAGTGCCACTGTCAAAAGTGGCAGAGCTGGGCCAGCTCAGAAGGTGGCATTAGCACCAGGGCTTCTCCCACAGACGTACACATGTGAGGGAGAACGCGAGGGAGAGCTTGGAGTGCTGCCTTTGCTGCTGGGCAGGCGGCAGGTGCTGGAGAAGTGCTGGCGGGGCCATTGTTCGCTCTATCTGTGGATTTGTATTTATAATCAAATATACAAAAATTGTATAAATGGGTCATAATAATCATCATCATCAATACTTGACATATTTCCATTTATTTTTCCAAAACATCCTATACTGAACCCAAAACCAGGTGGGCTACTCCGTCCCTGCTGCTCTTAGGACCCCCTGTATTTTTACTTTGTGACATTGAAATGCAACCGATTCATCACGTGACTGGTTGTTTGGAAGCAAATTTCACCCCAATGCCGTGAACCCCGTGAGGGCAGCGACTCGGTCTCGCTTGCACACGTCCCCGCATCACTCGTGACGTCGTGAAGTTCTTATTCACTCACAAATACTCATAGTGTCCCCGCCATTCCCAGGACCTTCCAGGCACCATAGACTCCTTGCTCGTTGACTCTAGGGAGTGGATACAGGCCATAAATTTTAAAACTGGTGAGAGCCTGTGTTTCCAGCAAGGCTTTGTCAGCCCAAGCTGCTTCAAGAGAAATACCATAGGCAGAGCGGCCTAACCAACCTTTGCGTCTCACAGTGCTAGAGGCTAAAAGTTCGCCTTCAAGGCAGCAGTGACTGACGCACGCTCCCTCCCTGGTGTACCTTCATGAGACCAAGAGAAAAATTATCGCTCTTGGGTTTCTTCTTTTATGAGTACTAATCCCATTGACAAGACGTCTCCTCCAGGGACCTCACTGACCGGAAGTCCCCTCTAGTTCATCACAGTGGTGGTCAGGACGATCATGTTTGAAGTTTGGGGAGCACAAATGTACAGTCCGTGACAGGTAAGTGGCTGGAGAACTATGAGACGGGAAAGGGAATGGGCCTGCTGGGTTAGAGTTATTTAACAGGGCGATACCAGAGAACATCTCCATTAATGAGGTGGCCTGGTGAGCAGATGGCTGGGAGCCGTCAGACATCTGCGGAAAGACTTTTGGGCGGAGGCCATAGCAAGTGCAGAGGCCCTGGCAGGCACGTTGAAGGTCAGTGTGGGGAGTGAAGCACGTCTGGCCCAAGGAGTGGAGGCAGTGGAGTCGAAAGGGAGATGACGGGAGGGTAACATCAACAGTTATGTGAAAGAACTAACAAAGGCAGAGATGGCAGCTGCATCCTCATCTCCACCTGACACACAAGCATCAAGCCAGTAACCTGCAGACCTGGGGGCTTGGGAACCCTGCGAAGCTGTGCGCTGCCCCTGCACACATGATCTCTAGCCCAAGGAGGGCGCCACAGCCTCCCGATGCTGAGTCCCGATATCCAAAGGGCTGTGATGGAGAAAAGCAGTTGAAAGAGCTGCAAACAATCCCCAGGGCCAGGCTGGAATCAGTGTGTGAGTCTCACATAAAGGTGGATTTCAGCTCAAGAGAGAGACAAACATTACAGTAATGCAGCAGCCAGATCTCCGCTTGGGAGAAGACGTGGCAGATACACTTTTCACTTTTCCTTCTGCTAATTACAAATTAAAGCTCCAGATACTACATAGAAAATGACATAAAAAGCATGAAAGTTACAGACAAGAAGGCAGAGCAGCCAGAGAATTCAGGACACAGAGAACTGCACGGTTAGGCTTCCTGGCTGTTTATTTCCTTCCTTTATCTCAGGCTTAGAGTGAAGTGGGCAGCGACCAGGGAAACCAGGAGTCAGTGACAGAAGCGCAGTCACAGTCACCTGCTCTCTTAGCCACAGGACTGAGACACAGCAGCCTCATGCGAGAGCAAACCTTCAGACGGCAGCCACGCTATCACAGCCACATGCTGCAGGAAAATGTAAACCGGAACACAGCCTCTCCGGCACTCCCACCACCAGCACCAAGAGGAACACCTCTGCAGCAAAGCGCCCCGCTGAGCTGTATCCTTAGGGATCCTGGGGAGCAAGGGCCCCACCAGGTGAGAGCAGGCAGAGCAAGGACCTGAGCTTCCGTCCTTGCCTCATGGTGATGAGATTTCACACCGCTTCCCCTGTTAGAGTGTGTCGGAGAAGCCGCTAACACAGAGGCCAGAGTAGGGTCTGCAGTCTCTCGGAACACAGTACAAAATGCCCAGGATTGAAAAATCAGCCATCATGCCCAGAGCGAGAGAGATCTCAAGCCGAAGAAGAAGAAAGGACAGTGAGTGACTACTCAGGACCAAGAGGACACAGCTACTAGAATTATTTACAAAAATATCAAAGCATCATAAAAAGGCCTCCATGGCAATTACAGATATATAAGAAAAAATCAAAGGGCTGGAGATTTTAGCTCAAGTGGTACACACGTACCTTGGAAGCACAAGGGTTTGAGTTTGATCCCTGGGATCACAAAAAAAAAAAAAAAAATCAAGAACTAGAAAGCCTTTGAGGAAGAAAATATACAGAAGAACTGTATGGAATTTTTAACTAAGAAATGCAATAACCAAAACTGAAAACTGACCAGATACACGCAGCTGCAGAATGGACAGGGCAGAGAGAACCTCAGTGAGTTAGACGATAAACAATACAAATGACCAATCAGATAATGAAGAGAATGACCAGAAAAAATGAGCAAAGCCTCGGGGACGCGCAGACTGTGACAGACAGAAGTTCTTCTGGTGCCTTTGGAGTTCTGAAAAGTCTTTTTTTTTTTTTCAAGTGCTTGAAGAAATAATGACTGATGGGCCGGGGAGTTAGCTCAGTGGTTCCGGTGCCTGTCTCGCAAGCGCAAGGACCCGGGTTCGATTCCCCGGTAACCACATAACAATACTGGGTGTGGAGACTCACACCCAGCAGCAACCAGTACCACATACCACAGTGCAGGGCGTGGTGGCTCATGCCTGTCATCCCAGCACTCGGGAGGCAGAGGCAGGAGGATTGTGATGTGAGTTGGAGGCTGAGCTCAGGGCCAGCCTGAACCACAAAGCGAGACCCTGTCTCCAAAAACCTAAAAAAAAGAGAGAAATAATGACTGAAAAAATTACAGAATTTAGCAAGAAGTGTAAATTTACAGACTCAAGACATAGAATGAATTCCAAATAAGTTAAACTCAGAGAAATTTATGCAATGACGCATCAAATTAAACTTCTATGGGCCAGGCATGCCGCTCAGGGGCGTCTGCCTCACAGGTGCCGGATCCTCAGTTGGATCCTCGGTACAAAAAAAATTAAACTTCTGAAATTTAAAACAGGAAAAATACCTTGTAAGCAAATAGAGAAAAACTATGCATTACTTAAGAGAAACAAACCGAATGACAATGCCTATGTCCCCAAAGCTCTGGTGACCTGAAAGAAGCAGATAATAAATTTCAAGAGCTGACAAAAAGAACTAATCCTGAGAATCCTGTACCCAGAGAAAATACAGACATTTTGAAGAGAAAATCAAGACATTCTTAGATGGAAAAACCAAGAGTTTATCAACAGCAGACCTATCTCCAGGGACTGGCTCTAGGGCTTCTCTACACACGAAGAAAACGAAAACAACAAACTTGGGACACCAGGAAGAAAGCGCATAATAAGCAAACATGTAGGCAAACAGGATGAGCTTTCCCTCTCCTCTCGAGATTTCTAAATTAAGGTTGACATTTCAAAAAAAATTTGTTCAAAATTTGAATAGTGCCTGATATGATTCTAATTGTTTGTGAAGAAAATATTTAAGATGGTCACATGATAAACAGGGTAAAGGATGTAAAGGGAGAAAAGACTACTACACTTCATACTAATAAAATGGTGACTCACCCATAGGCTATGACAAATTGTGCGTATATATAGTAATGCCTACAGCAACAAATAAAAATCTACACGAACAGATACTCTCAGAAATAGATACATAATTCAAAACAGAGTTCTGAAAGTGATCCAAGTAACCTACATAAGGTGGGAAAAAGAAAACATAAATGTAAAACAGAGAACAAGCAGCAAGCAACAACTAAAATAACCAACTTAAAATCCAGCATATCAATAATCATATTTAAGTATAGTCAAAATATAGCAGTTAAGTTTGAAAATGTAGCCCAGCGGGGCTGTGCCTGCCTGGCATGTGCAAGGCCTTCAGTTCAATTCCTGGTACCAGAAAAAATTAAAATTAAAAAAAATATATATATATATATATGATCAATATATATGACATAGATCATATATATGATCTATATATATCATATATAGATATGATATATTATATGTCATATCATATATATGATCTATATATATGATATATCTATACATAGATATATCTATATATATAGATCATATATATGATCTATATATAGCATATATAGATATGATCATATTGATCATATATATATCTGTATACATAATATATAGATATATATCAGTTAAAATGTGGAGATTTTCACAATGGATTAAAAAAATACAACCCAACTAATGCTACCTTCAAGAAACTTCCTTCCAGCCAGTCATGGTGGTGCATGTCCATAATCTATGTATATAATCTCAGTGTTTGAGAGGCTAACGCAGAAGGAACACTGCAAGTTTGAAGCCAGCCTGGGCTGTATAGTAACTTCAAGGTCATCAACTATATAGCAAGATTCTGTCTCAAAAAAGAATCTCTTTTTAACTGAACAATATAGATACACTGAAAGTGAAATCATGGAAAAATGACATGTCACACAATCATTAGCCAGAAGAAGGAAGAAGGGACTCTGTGAGTCAAATACATACAGGAGTACTAACAAGGGAAAATTATCAGAGTTAGAAAGACACATTATATCAGAGTGAAGGAGACAATTCACCAAGATACAGTAATCCGAAGTACATATCTACCAAATAAAAGAGCTCTAAACAGATACAAGAAAGTCTAATTGAACTGAAAGGAAAATTTCACAAATACACAGTCATAGCTGGTGATTTCAACACTCGTGTCACAGCACCTGAGAAAATAACTGCACACAACATCAGCCAGGTTATACTAGAGTCAACACCACAGACCAGCAGGATGTGACTGACATTTATGGATGCTCCACTCAACAACGATGCATCTTTGTTCAAGTACTTGCAAGACTTACTCAAATCAAAATGACACTTTGAACTAAAAGAACATAAAAAATATAACAAAAAATTCTGTGTAACACAGTTACAATGGTGTTTCTTTATAAACACTTATAACACTAAGTGCTTACATTTGAAAAGAGGAAAAGTGTTAAATCATTAATACAATTTCTTATGTCAAGAAACTATAGAAGAGCAAAGCAAAGAAAGCTGAAACAAGGAAATAATGTAAAGCAGAAATGAAAAAAATTGAAAGTAAAAATAATACAGAAGGTAATGAAAAAAAAATTCTTTGAGAGCCGGGGATTTAGCTCAATGGTTCCTGCACCTGTCTTGCAAGCGAAAGGGCCTGGTTCGATCCCCGGTAACCACATACAATACTGGGTGTGGAGACTCACGCTCAGCAGCAATCAGTACCACATGCCACAGTGCCAGGCGTGGTGGCTCACGCCTGTCATCCCAGCACTTGGGGGGCAGAGGCAGGAGGATTGCTGTGATGTGAGTTTGAGGCTGAGCTCAGGGCCAGCCTGAACCACAAAGCGAGACCCTGTCTCAAAAAAAAAAACAAATTATTTGAAAAGATAAGTAAAACTGGCAAACCTCTAATAAGGCTGATAATTAAAAAATGAGAAAAATACACAAATTCTAAATATCATTGCAGTCACCATAAAGATAACAAAGGACTACTATCCACCACTGTACACACATAAATTTGACCACCTTCATGAAATTGACCAATGCACTGCAAAATACAAATGACTATAAATAAAAACCCACCTAACATTAAATAGATCATTTTAGTAGCCCTTTTAAATTATTAAGGATGTATGGTTTTTTATTAAATTCTCAAAAGCAAATCTCTAGACCCAAATCCCTTCACCACAGAACCCTATTCCATGGTCAAACAGCTGTATTTGTGCTAGTGAGATCCTGGAATCAATTCTAATGACCTTCAACCGGTGGGAAGGAAGCCAGCTGCAGAGCACCCATTGCATGTAAGTGAAATAAATAGGTCATAGATATGTAAATATCACATCTTTTCTCTGGTATGAGAAAAT
This sequence comes from Petromus typicus, assembly GCA_004026965.1. Lineage (NCBI taxonomy): Eukaryota > Metazoa > Chordata > Mammalia > Rodentia > Petromuridae > Petromus > Petromus typicus. The sequence goes on along the minus strand of PVIR01001848.1, from coordinate 13,486 downwards.
AAAGATGCAAATGAGTTCTAGAATTGTATGATATATATTGTGAAATACAAAATACTCAAAGTAAAACAGGGTAAAGGGGAAAAAATAATAAGATTATAACAAAAAAGAAAGGAAACAAAGTTTATGTATATGGGGGGTGGTAGGGTGGGTAGGGTATGGGAAACAATGAGAATTAAGTTGTGTCATATACTGGTACAAATTCTCATTGTGGAGTGTAATCATGATATGTATATGTAATGTACCAATAAAGATTTCAATCAAAAAAAACCTGCACAAGAACAACTGCTAAGGGGCACACAGCCTAGACCGACCTCCAGGGCACTGTGCCGAGGGAACCAACCCAAAACCTGAATTACAGGATGACTAGAAGCTTATAAATCATGGGGGAGTGAGACTGGAGAATGAACTCAGGGCTTCTGTATTGAGCTACATCCCCAGATGTTTTTTATTTCATTATACTTGTTTTGTTTTGAATCTTGTTAACTCACTAAGTTCCCCAGACTCGGCTTGAATGTGTGGTCCTCCTGCTTCAGCCTCCCAGAGTGTTTTGGATCACAAGCAAACACCAAAAATGCCCGATTTTTTTACTATGCTTACACAAGATCCTTGAAATGGTAAAATCATAGAAGCAGAGAACAGATTCGTGGCCCGCTCGAGGCGGAAAGGAAGATGGAATAGCTATACAAGGACAGCAGGGAGATTCTCAGGGTGACGGAAATATTCCACATCTTGACTATGTCAGCATCAGTACTGCAGCACTAATATTGGATTATGGACTTTTCCATGGGAGAGACAGGGTGAAGTACACAGAGCCTCTCTCTGGATTATTCTGTACAACTGTATATGAATCTTCAGTTATCTCAAAGTAGAAAATTTAATTTAAAAAACATAGCTAGTGGTCGAACCTTGACCTGGTATAACAATGCATGAGCACAGAGATACTCAGGGTATGGATAAAAATGAACTCGGGGTTACTCTGTTCTCCCTCAGCCTGGCAGAGATGAAGAAAGAGCTGTTCACATCCAGAGAGCCGGGAAGAGCGATCGCAATGTCCTGCCTCAGGCAGGACAAAGGAAATGACAACAACCACGCAGCAGGGAGGACACCACTCTGATCTGCGGCCTCGGAAACTCAGCCTTGCAGCTCCCACACAGGGGCTCGAAGCTCCTTCCCTGGGCTACAGCAGGAGGAGCAGGTGCAGCAGCACCAGGTAGATACCTGGCCGGCCTCGGAGTTCCCCAGAGACAATGGGCATTGCATTGACCCATTCTGTTTCATTTGCATCGCTAAAGACTGAAGCCCTTCGATCTTGACTGACACTGGGCCTTCACACCGAGCCACACGTCTGTCCCTTTAGTTTTTATTTTGAGATAGGCTCTTACCAATTTGCCTGGGGAACTGGGAACCACCTCAGCTGGCTTTTACTTCAGCTTTACGGAGACATCTAGACAGAGCCCTGGCTCCCACCAAATGTAGAAGCTACAATTTCACCCTTACTGAGTGGCTGATTTTCTACAATATTATTACTAAAACCCAAGCACACTCTCATTCAAACATAGCGCTTGTTCTCACATTGCAACGGCGCTAGTGTAAGCAGCTATGTCTACCTGCGGCTGAAGAGCAGCTGCACTTGCATGTGGGGAGGTGAAGGACCAAGGCTGAGCCCACCGTGTGCCCAAAGGGACCGGTGCGGGACGTGTACTTGGCCCTGACTGCCCCAGCCGAGCTTCTGTGCACACCGTCAGCTGACAGCTCTTCTGTACCGTTCACAGTGAGTCTGTCAGGATGGAGTCCACAGGGAGAGCAGGGCTGAATGATGAAGGGAGACTGAATCCTCGTGCCACTGAGACCTGTGTCATGCTGGAAGCTACTCCGTGTCCTCTCGGCCGCAGGAGCTGACAGGCTCCCTTCACCCTGAAGCCACCGTGGGTCATATTTGTCTCTTGTAAATAGGAGAGGCCTAAATGACAGGGGCAGGCTGGTGTGGGAGCTCCGGTCTCCAGGATGAGCAGCCCAGCGGAGTGACCATCGTGAGGGGTGCAGAGCAAGATGCTGATTTCCCCTGTGGTGTTTTCCCGCTGTGGTTTTAGGACTCTATGACACAGCAGCTAAGAGTGAGGAGCTCTCAAGAAGGACAAATTAGTCCCATGATCCCTTGCTTCACTGGGCAGGTAAGTCATTTCTAGTCACTTCTGACTTCGGACTTCCACTTCCCGTCTCCTCTCTTGTGCCCGGTCCCTGCTCACCGTGGCTGGAGGTCACCTGCTAGGGTGGACACCATTGCCACGTCTTAGTTCTTTTACAGCACGCCTACAGTCTGGTCAGAAACCCATCTCCACGAGGCTGAAGCCTCCTCAAGAACTGGGACCCCACCAGCCAAGCCCAATATGCCCTTGGGCACAGTGGAAGGAAGAGGGCAGGGAGAAGGTGCCAAGGGCTGTGCCAGGAACTGCTGTCCACTGAAGCCTTTCCGCCCCTCCCCCCGGGGAGCCTCAAGGCAATCCCAGGAGTCCTCCACGGCACTAAGCCCGCTGTGTCACGTACACGAGTCACAGGTGCACAGCACTGCACTCTCCTAATTCCCTAGGCCGCCTCGGTCCAATCAAGTTGATAGTCAAGGTTAGCCATCGTCCCCATCAATGAAGTCACATCTGTAAGATGCCACTTTCGAGGGACCCTAAATGAAGACAGACAGACAGGCCCAGATCTACAGAAAGACATGGGTGGGAATGTTTGCTGTGGCTTTACCCACAGTGATATGAAGCGGGGACTAACCTAGCTGCCCAGCATGTGGGGAGCAGACACCAAGGAAAAAATCAGTTACAGTAAAGTAAGTGGGAGAGAGCAGCATGGAAAGATTCCCGACACACAGCAGGGGGACAGAGCAGACACAGGAAAAGAGTTATAGCTTTAATATCATTCTTGTAATTAAACACATGTCCAGTTAAAAATGAACAGTACCTATTTTCTAAAATGCATACTTACATACGAAAACATTGAAGGTAGAGGAAAGTCGCCGTCTCTACAGAAATTAAATGAAAGGAAAGATGAGAGAGAAAAGAAAATACATAATAATCTAATTAGCTGGTCAGAAGGCCACAAAGTGACAAATCTGGTTAATTTACCTCCGCACAAGTGAACCAAGTATAAAAATAAGAACATCCTGGCGCCTCAAGCCCGTGCCCTGCTCACCTAAATTGCTCTGCTCATCTCCCGTTTTCATTCATGCTTTTCAAGACAGCCAGTGGCCAGTAAATCTGAAGGAAGAGGGGACGGACCCAGGAAGACTGAAGTCTCCGGTCGCTGCTGTTTCTTTGTGGGGTTTTGAAGCTGGGAGGGGCCTGGGCGTGAGTGGAGTGGACTGGACAAGCCCCGAGCGCCCCGTCAAGCGCAGCGAAGTGCGGGAGGCCCCCGGACGGCTCCGCCTCGGGAGGCAGCCCCAGGCCCCGTCGCACATGTGCACCTCTGCACTGCTGCTCCCCTAGGGAAGACTAGACCCCCCAGGGCCATTTGTGGGTACTGGCTAAATAAACCCCACTGAGCCAGCCCAGGGGAACGGGAGACAGCCCCATGACGGGCCTGAGGGAGACGCATGCGCTGATGTGAAGTGACCTCCAAGACACGCAAGGGTGAAGGAGCGGGACGCTGCGCAGCACGCCTGGTACACAGGCACAGGCAGGGCCACGGTCTGCGTGCGGGATCTCGGTCCGGCCCAGGAACCGCAGTCCGGGTAGTCTGGGACAGAGGAGTGGAGGGTGGCAGTCAAGGCAAGAGCCTGGATGCTTGCGAATGGCTCCATCTCCTCCCTGTAGGAAGCAGCTCTTGCTATGAGACCAACGAGCATAAGCTTCCAGATAGGACTCACTCAAGCGCCAGTCGGGGTATGGGGCACCGGGCCCGCTCCACCCACTGTCTGTGCTGCCCGCAGGGTGGTGACAGCCACGGAGTGAGAAAGAGCAGCTGAACTTGCAGCTCCTCTAGGACCTGAGCTCAGGATGCACCTGCAGCCAAGGCAAAGGCACCTACCCGGCCCTGGGGAGGGATCTCCCAATGTGGCACCAAAGGCACAGAGGTGGGAGGGAAAAGGGCAGGCCTGTGATTGCATAGGCCAAGTCCAGATTAGAATATTGCACAGCATATCCGCAGAAGAGAGAAGGCCTAAGCACACGCATCACACCACTCTGTAATACGACGGGGAGCAACAGGGGCGGAATCTTCAGGGGGAGCCCCGGGGGTGCAGGGACAAAACAGAACACCATTTGGGCCCCTAGAGGAGGAAGAGACAAGTACAGCGCCTTCCAAACGGTGTGCGCAACCCTGCGCTTTCCTGCTCACGGCCCGTGCCTTCCCAGCCCACGTGGGGAAACCCACAGCCCCGACCGTGGCCCCGAGGCCCGGCCTCATCTGCTCCCCCGTCCTCCCTCCAGGACTCTGCTCCGGCTCTACTTCCCACATGGACCCTGCTTCCCGGGCTCCCCCAGTGGGCTGCCCTGCTGGGGTCTTAACAGTCACGCCCTGCCTCGGCCTTCCCCGGAGGAGCCGTTGCCTCCACCAGCCCGGGCACTCGGCCTCCTTTTTCTCTGTCTTCCTGTCTTTCCTGCCCTTTCGCCGCTTGGATCACCAGGTGGATTAGTTCACTTGCTCCAGATGGTCCCTCTAGGCAAATAAATGCAAGCCTCCTGGGGACAAGGACCCTTCGGCTCCTCCACCGCTGGACAGCAATCTAGTCGTGCCTGGCTCATAGTGGGTGGTCAGTTAAAATTACATAGATAAAAAATATATAAAAATACATATATAAATGCTGAGGCACGTCTAAGACTGCAGCCTCTCAAAGAACTGAGAGGGAACTTTTCTCCAGCTGCCGGGACGTCACAGCTGAGTGCTGAAGAGCACTGTGGATGCCGACTGCTGTGACGGCCTGGTATTTGTTATGGTTCCGATCTAGAATGTCTCCCAGAGGGCTCACATGTTCAGAGACGGGGCCTTTGGAAGCGACTGGACCAGGGGAGTCCTGCACGCGCCTGTGGAGTAACCCCCTGGGCCTGCACGGAGGAGGCGGGCCCTGCAGGTGCCACCTAGAGGGTAAATATCTGCCTGCCCCCCCCACTTCCTCACCACTGTAGCAGGGCAGCTTGCCTCCACCAGCTGTTCCTGCCTCAGAGACAGCTGAGCAGGCAGTACCCATCCCCCAAGGTGAATCTCTCTTCTATAAGGTGTGGACAACAGCTATTGTGTCTCTGAGAAGAGACAGTGGCCAGGACGGCTCTGGGCTGGGCCTTGGGAAGGTGCTCTCACTGTTGCAGGTAGAAGCCTGCTCTGCTCCCCAGCTGCCAGAAGCTCACAGTTTCGCTCCGCCACACCGCCGTCCAACCTGCTTCTGCCTTGGAACCAGCCCACTACAGACTGAAACCCAAAACCTCAAAGAGACCTCTCCTCCTTCAGTGGGGGGTGGGGGGGTTGGGGATTGTCTCAGGCACAGAATGCGGACTGCTTCCGTCCTCCTACACTGCCCTTACCGAGGCCTTCGACAACACCGTCCTGCCAGCTCTCAGGCCAGACTCGCTCTGACCAAAATGACTGCGGAAAAATCGGTGCACAGTAAGACTTCAGACACTGCTTGTGCATTTTCACCTCCTTCCCTGCTGCTCTGCCCTCCCGTGAGCACGAGACCAGCTAGCAGAGGCATCCGGGATCAGCCAGCTCCTGCGCAGCTGCAGAGGCCAAGCCAGCCCAGCAGAGGGCGGCCCAGACAGTCCAGCCCGGCAGGCCCTCCCCTCACGCCGGTGTCACACATGCACTGGAAATGGCAGGTGCCACCCTGAGTCACTGACTTATGGGTGACTAGTGCAGACTGTTATGACAGCCAGTCACTGAGATAAATGGGAGACATCAAGAACTGAGAGGGACTGAAGATATTGGAAAGCTGGACTTCGACAATTGACTCCAAGTAATTCTCTATTATGTGGCTCAGAACTGATCGTGCAGAGGGTTTGAAGAGCTCAATCGTGTCCTGGGCTGCGGAGGGCCCTAAGGACACTGCAGTCCGTCTGGCACTTTCTCTGGTCTGTCCCCTCGCCCCCAGCTCTGCGGTGCTCACCTGTCTGGTGCAAGGGCTCTGGAGAGTGCACGTTAAGAGGGTAAAGATATTACTCCAGCAGCAGCCCCAGGGCCAGGTGTCCAAGCCCCACTTACAAGGGGAAACCAAGGCCCAGGAGAGTGCAGTGCCTGCCTGGAGCGGCACCGCTGGCAGGAGGGAAGGCAGGGCCTGGTCCATGCAAAGCCTGTGGTGTCTCCAGCACACCCACAGCCTCCGGAAAGAGGGTCACCCCGGGGGCAGCTCACCCCAGGCCCCAGCCCTCTGCACACCTCCTCCTGGGACTCAGCCGCGTTCCTCTTCACTCTAGTAGCCTATTAGACCGTCTCCTGTTTGTTTAAAAACCCTTCAGTAAATGGAAAGACTCAGCAGTCACCTCTGCACACAGCTTTAAGCTCACATATTGGCCAATCTTTGCAGATTTAATTGTCTATAAAATTAGCCCCTGTGCAGAACCCATCTGGCCTCGGTGCCTCCCCCTCTCGGGCTTCCTGGCTGAGCTTCCCACAGGCTCAGTGGGTGTCCGGCTGGGCCTGCTTGGCTCAATACAAAGGTCACCAGCTGGTGACCCGGGCCTCAGTTTCCTCGGCTGTCAGTGTACAGTCGAGGAAACTGGTCACAGTTTGGGAAAATTAGGTGAAACAATGTAGGGAAAGGCCCAGACACACAGTGCAGCAGATAGCATTTTGAGATCTTAGCCCATGTTGCTGCCCGTTGGCTTCCTGACCCGTCTCCTACCCAGGCCCTGAGTCCTGATGCTTCGTCAGGCAGTTCCTGACTCGGAGGCAGGTGATTCAGAAGAAAAAGAGAAAAGATTCAAGAAACAAAGCCTTAAAACGCCAAGACACTAGTCCTTGGTGAATTCAAATGAGGAGGAGATTGGAAAAGTAAATGGAAAACTGTTGTAGTTGGGCGCTGTCCTGTAAGCACAAGAAAAGCCAAGCCAAATTGGCAAAACCCACTTGGGTATGTGTCCATGCATGTACTTAACACAGCTTGGGAAATCGGTCTCAGTGACGGTTTACTCAGGTGCCCAACAGCATCATCCCGCGTCTGCCCTGCCTTCCACAGAAGCTGCTCCAGCAAGGGTGCACCTGCCTTCCCAAGACAAGATGGCCGGTAGATGTTTCCACTGGCTTCCTCACACGAGAGAAGGGAAAGAAGCTCCGGGAGCTCCTCTCGGAAACCACTAGTCGATGATATCTCTCATTTCATTGGCCTCAAACTGGTCACACGTCCATCTCTGAGCCACTCACTGAACGGTGTGGGTTGATTTGGTAAATTCAATCAGAGCTCATTCCTGGGACTGTGGGTCTCTTCCTTCCAACTACTGAAGGGCTCCTAGGGGTGACGGGGGTGCTATAATTGGTGAGGTGGTCAAGGCAGAAAGTTCATGCCATACTAAGTAGACTGAAAAGAGAATAGATGCAGAGCTTCTCAAAAGTTACCTTGTCCATATTAAGTCCCTCCTTCTATAAAACAATTTCTATGGGATGTGATTTATTCAACAGTGACCCCATATCCTGCATAACTACGCTGCTGTCTGCAGGAAGACAACACATGTAAGTGCCCACATACGTGTACAGTATTGGTGTGTGGTAGGCACTTCATCAAGAGGGAAACTGGTTCACTCTGTCATAGTCACACCGCCAAGCTGTCTAGTGACACATTTCCCCGGACTTCTGGTTATGAAGCGAGTGTAATTTCTCAGACACTCCTATGGGGCTCCCATAGGCACAGCAACTGTCATTTTCTCTTTTAAAACTTGATGCCCAGGTGACAAATAGCTCTCCGAGGAGGTCTGGCTCCCCAAGAGCACCCAGGAGCTGCCACCCCCGATGGTAACAATGACGGCGCGCGCTGACTGGGGAATCCCATCCCGCAGGTGCTGCACGTGCATTTCACCCACTCACTCTCCCAGTCCTCAGAGCAGCCACGAACATGGTCCCCTTTCTTTTCCCCTGGGGCCACAGAGACCAGGAGTGACTTGCTGAGGGTCCCACAGTCCATCGCTGAAGGCAGGGGCTGCATCCAGGCAGCCTCCGTGAGCTCACACAGCGCATAGCTCTTCCCCAGGGAGCTCGGCAGCTCACACGGGCCTTTGGGCTGTATTTGTTTATTCACTTGGCAAACATTTATTGAGCGGGATATGTCAAACAATCTAGGAGGTTTGATTGAAAATACGGTGAACACTTAAATATTAAAAATGTATTACAGTAGAAGACACATTGTCAATAATCTCCTTAAAATATTTCCCCAAGCTTCACACACACTGGCACCATCACTCTGGCACTATCTGAAGTGCCTTCTGCGTGTTTGGTTGCACCGTCCTGGCTGCCTCGGTATCCTGGGTTGATTTCAACAGTTTGCCTCTCACAGCCTCTTTGACTCTGGGTAAGAGACGGGAGCTGCACGGTGCCGGACGCAGACGGGACACATGAGAACGCGTTCCGGAGCTGCCTCTCCGCAGTCACGGTGTCTTCGATCACACCTCACAAAGGAAGATTTCCTGCTCAGCTTCAGAAAGGGTGAAAGCGATAGGACAGGTGTATTCAAAGCAAGGTGGGAGGTGATTTATTCAATGGTGAGGAGGCCCTAATGGTGATAGGTTTCTCTAGGGCTGTACTTTCCCCATTTTTATTTCTTAGGACGGCATCTTAGCCTGACTTCTATTTATATTTCCCCTTCCCCTCTACTCTCCCACTTTGGCACTATGCTTTTTCCTGTAACAAGTTCTCATATGTTTTTATTACACCTCATATGCACCATTAATATTCGTTCAGTTCTTCCACACTTTCTTTTCAGATGCCGACTCTGACCCAGGCACTGCACTTAGTGCCCAGGGCAAAATGGCCAGCAGTTCCAGCCAAGGTCCACTCCATGAGCTGTCCTCACTGAGAACTGTGATCGGGGCACCGTCAGGGAAGTTGTGCAGCGCGCACACTTCACAAGGGGACCTCAGGAAGAGGGACCGTGGTGACACCACCCCCTTCGCTGCCCTATCAAATCCTGGGCTCTGCAGCAAACCGAATCCACCCCCCAAGCTGCCGGTTGTCCAAGCTGTCTCTGTCCTGGCAGCGCCACATCTACTGAGCAGCGGCACTTGCCCTGAGTTTCACAGAAGGGCCACGTCAGACAACTGCTACATAAAAGCTGCTGCAGCTCCAGGTTCCAGCTGGCCAGATGGGTCGGTTCCCGGCAGAGCTGCCTCAAACCACGCTTCTCGGCTCCGTAGTCTGCAGTAACTTTGATGTGGGTCCAAGACCTCTGCTCCTTGCACTGCAGCCCCAAACAGCTGAGCCTCTTCCTAGGTTCTGGCTGGTTCGCTGTCCACACGGGCTTTGCGTCCTCCCGTTCATCAGCACCGGCTGAGGTTGGAAGCTTCTCCCCAGCAGACAGAGACCGGGACCTCAGCCAGGGCGCTGCCTTTTCCCTGCACCCGCCCCCAGCACAGCCAGAGAAGCAGAGCCCCGGGGAGGAGGCCACACTCCTGCTGTCCACCCTCCATCTGGGTCTTCTGTCCGCTACCCAGGGTCCTGCCCGGCGATTCCCAGAGTGCTCACCCTCCCGGAAGTGGCCAGAAAGCCATGCATCCAGGAACCATCAGGTCCTAGGAACACTCACTTCGGCTGCCTTTTCTGGGGATCAGGACAACGCAAAAGTGTCGCCTGCCCTGCCTCGGCTCCCCGAGGGACTGGGCCCAAGGCTCGCTCCAGAGGCCTCACCTGGAACAGTACCTCGTAGGTCCTTACTCCCTCCGTCTCAGTTCTTCAGTCTCTGTGGGTGCTTCCTAGAAACACTTCAAAGCCTAAATCTCACCCTCATTGCACAGAAGAGTCGGGCTGAAGGATGAAGGAGTTCGTCCTGCCCAGGAACCAGCACAGGTTGGCCAGGGCACACAGGCTGAGTGTGTCCTTGCCCACCGGGTCTTCTCCTCCTCCTCCATCATCTCAGAAGACACATGTCACAGACCACAGAGGGCCTGGCCGGGCTGTTCATCGTCACCCACTGGCACCTTGTGGTATCAATCGCTCACTTTTTTTTTTGCAAGTCTCCATGAAACATAATTTACAAACCCTCTTTCCCTCCCTCCCCCTTCCCCAGTTAAACTTGGGCGATAGCGTTCAAGGACTCCCGGAGATGTTTCTCTAACTGACAGCTTTATGAGGCCATCGCTGCTGATGTTATATGTGTCTTCAGATAGGCAGGTCTTTTTATACTGCATGTGGGTCCCCATAAAAATAATTGGTTTTAAGTTGTTATTCTAATATTGTTGTGATTGTAACACAGGAGCCCAGGAGCCCACAGTCTCCGAAGACGAGGAGCACCGCTGGACGGATGGAGCAGGACGGTGCCTGCGGTCTGTGTAGCAGGAGGCCGAGGCAAGCAGGGCGCTGTCCGCTAGCAGGCAGGGGCGAAACACCTGCTGCTTTTAGGGTATTACAAAGATAACGATTAATAAGTGATGGCATCATAAATAACCGAAACTGCCTTGCAGACCGGATAAAACCAGAGACCTGAGGAGAAGAGAGCCCGACACAGGCCAGAGGAACCAGAAGAGGAGAGGACACGCGGAGAAACACAGAGGGCGAGCGATGTGCTGCAAAGGGGACAGCAGGCGCAGGCAGGAACCGGCAGACAGCGCAGGGGCAGAGAGAGACGAAGAGCCCGAACGAGCCGACCTCAACAGACAGACCGAGCCACAGAGGCCAAGCACGCAGACACACGGCGGAAGCCAAGCGGCACGGGCAGGGGAAAAGGTGAGGAGACAGCAGAGACGGAAGGAGCGGTGGGTGGAAGGAGAGAAAGAGGAAAAGGAGGAGAGAGAGTCGGGCTGGCAGAAAAGGGGTGATCGAGCCACACGGAGCCCGGACGACGAGAGTGCTGCTCAGGACCCAGGCCCTCTGGGTCCACTTGTGGCTCTGCTCTTGCTGGCAGCTGAGGGACTTGTCTTCTCGCTTGAACAGCAGGAAGACAGACAGCTACAAGACCCGTCCGGCCCTTCCTCCATGGTCCCCACACTTCTGTGCGGCTCCTGGGATGAGAACCATTTGAGCCACCTGGTGACAGCCACCTGGTCATCGCGCCCTCATGCGACACCCTCGGCTTGGGCCAAAAGCGCTGACCCACTTCCCACAAAATGGACCTCAGCCAAAGTGATGGCACGTCACTTCCCACAAAGTGGACCTCAGCCAAAGTGATGACACGTCACTTCCGACACTAGGTGACAAATGCCCACGACTTCTGTCTTGTTGGCACTATCTTGGATTCCAGAGCCTTTGGTCTGACAGGGGAAGTTGCGGTGTTGCAGACGTGATAGGGAGAGGCCCGGAGCAGGGGACTGACGTCTTCTGACAAAGGCCGCCCAGGGCTGCCCACTGTCACGTGAGAGTCATGAGGACCCTGGTGGTAACCTCAGTCACTGCAGAGGTGAGAAGACCTACAGGCGGGGACTGAGCTCAGCACACCCCGATCCTGACCCACTGGCTAAGCTAATGCCTGTCACTCCAAGCCTGTCTTTAGGGGTCACTGTTACACAGCAGCCAACACCCAGTGTAGATCTTGGCGCCTGCAGGGGGAGCTGTGGTAACGAAGGGGGAGCGTTGTGCGCCTGCCCTGGAGGCAGGCAGAGGCTGGAGGGACGTCACAACGCCCCGGGGGAGACACTGGCCCAAGCAGGCTGTCACTGAAACCTGTGTGCAAGGACATGAGGCGAAGGTTCACGTGGAAACGAGGAGCACATTATCGCCAAAGGGACAATTCTGCCTAGATGGTGACAGAAAGCCAGTGACACTCAGGCCTTGAACAGCACAAGAAAGGACAGGAGCCCTCGGAGCAAGGCCGGACCGTCCTAGGCTCAGGCTTCAGTCGCTGCTCACAGGGCACCTTGCAAGGGCCTCAAGCGGTCTTGTTTTACAGTGCTCAGCACTACAGGCTGAACCCACAGCCTCTGCACTGAGCGACATTTGCAGCCCACACCTTTCTTTCTTTCTTTCTCTTTACTTTGTGACTAGGTCTCACTAAGTCGCCGAGTCGTCCAGGCTGGGTCTGAACACCCGATCCTCTTCCATCGGCCTGTCTGAGAGCTGGCGTCACAGACGTGCACCACCAGGCCCACTCAGACCTACCCACCGCCTGTAACATGGTGCTTTGTCCTACTGCTCTCACACACACCACGCCCCGCAGCCCAGATCTGCAGTCCGACAGCTCCGGACACCAGATGTCCACTCTGAATCTTGCTGGACCCAAGTCAGGGCGTCAGCAGCTGTTTTTCTGGACACGCTTGCTGGGAAGCAAACCTGATTCCTCCACAGCCTCGTCCAGTTTCTTGACGGCCCTGCAGGCCTTGGCTCTTGGCCATATCCTCTGTCTCCGGAGACACCATGGAGGCAGCTTCCAGACCTCTCTGTGGCCTCTGCTTCCTCCGCTGCATCCCTGCCCTGACCCAGACCCCTGTGATGACTCTGGGGCACCCCTAGGTATTCCAGGACACCTCCTCTGGGGCACGATCCCGAACTCGCCCTTGCCCACTTCTGGCCAGCACGTGGGTGTCTTGGGGACATTCTTCTGTCTTCCAGGCTGTTGTCACAGCCTGTATCCCACCACAGTCTGTGCGTCATCCTTCCTGGGGGTGCTGCAGGCTCCAGGAGAGGCCACGGCACAGAGTGGCTTCCGTCTGCCCAGGTCTCGCATTACAGACCTTCCCACTCAAGCCTCAGTCTGCTTCTTACCAATAGTAGCCACTTCCTGTTTCGTCTGCCCTATTTCCTCATCTGGAAGGCAGAGGGGTTTGCCTCATGCTTCCTTCTTGTTACATACAGTCCAGGAGCAAAATGTCCCACAGAGGTTTGGTCCCCGGTGCGGCAGTTCAGAGGTGGAGCCTCACGAATGGACTCTCCACCGATGCCTCACAGCTGAAAGGGCTGTGGCGAGGGCTGGGGAAGAGGGGTTAGGGCTCAGCTGGAGGAAGTGGGTCGGGGGCCACACTCGCAGAGGGTGTTTTCTCCCTGTTCTCGTCCTCTCCCTTCCTCCTCTGCTTCCTCCTCTCCCTCTCCCCCTTTCTCCCATCTCTCTTCTTCTCTCTCTCTCTCTCTCTCTGTCCCTCTCCTTCCTGCCTCCCTTCTTTGCTTCGCCACAAGCCTAGAAACAATGGAGTCAAGTTACCATGGACTGAAACCTGGAGCCAAACCAGCCTTTTTTTTTTTTTTTTTTTTAGGTTTTTTGAGACAGGGTCTCGCTTTGTGGTTCAGGCTGGCCCTGAGCTCAGCCTCAAACTCACATCACAATCCTCCTGCCTCTGCCTCCCGAGTGCTGGGATGACAGGCGTGAGCCACCACGCCCGGCACTGTGGTATGTGGTACTGGTTGCTGCTGGGTGTGGGTCTCCACACCC